>OMLP01012636.1:80179-94352 GCA_900302685.1 Spondyliosoma cantharus
TTTCAGAATTGCTGACCTGCAGACTCCCTAATGCGACCAATCAATATCACACAGAGGACAGCAGACCGCCGGACATACTAATATGAAGACACACTTCCTGCAATGTATGCAGCCGGGCATCCCTTCACTCATGATCCCCCTCACACACATACACCCACGTACATACACTATAAACCAAGAGTGATTGATTAATTTCATTTCATTTCATGTGAACTGTTCCATATGACCCGCGGGTAAAATAAGGCCCTCTCACTTACAGGCTGCTACTGTGGATGTCATAGATCATTGCCTCATCTATCTATAGAACCAACATTGATCCTGCCTGCCCTTCCTGCCTGACATTATGGATGCATAGTGCTGCGGGATGAGCTAACACGAGGGGCAGGGAGCGTGTCATTAGGCAGAGGACTACCTGTCTTCAAACAGCTAATGAATCACTGCGATCAAAATCAAAGCCACAGGGAACACGAAGGATACAGTTTATGGATTTGCTGCTGGTTAATGGTGAGTGCAATTAACGAGAGCTGTCATCGGCTGTCCCCAACTGCAGGCGCAAACCCTGCGGTCATCAAAAGTCACGTACTGTAAACGGACAAGTGAAAAGTAGACAGGGATGTAAACCAAGTTTTATATGACTTTGTAAATGTGGCTTATGCAGCCATAACATCTATGATCAGTGTTATACTAGATGTGCTAGTTTATGAGAAAATTCTGGTAAAAGTAGCAAGAACACACTACAAAGATATGAACAAAAAATATAAATTTTACTGGAAATGGACAACTTATCATTGTGAAGTAAATACTGATCGGAGTGTGTAATGGCTGTTAAAAAAAAAAAAAAGAGACACCATCCACGAATAGATTGGTTCTTTATAATCCTCGCTTTCACTGTGTTATTCGCTCTGACCTTCTGAAAATGAAGGTTGCGTTAAGGCCAAAGGAAGCACGTCTGCCATCGTGCAACCAAAACAGGAAGAGGCATTCTTTTCCACAGGTAACGGTGGAAAAAAATGGAAAAGCTGTTGAAACCCTGCTGATGGAGGAGGTGATGAAAGCAAAGTGGCACAGTGACGGGCATCCAGGACATGACAGGACCGCCTCTTTATGGCGTTCTCTGTCCTGATTGGATAAAGTGGGCAAGGATACCAGAAAACCCTCTTCACTAGTGATTGCTGTTAGAATATAGAGCTATTTAACACATATTTTAATAAAAATACATCACTTAAAGCAGCTTTATTCCCCCTAATATTTCTTATTATGTAGAATATGACTCCTTTATTATTTAATATATCTTCTATATGTAACCCCACAATCCCACCACACACACCCTGCCACCACATACATCACTTTTATTGACGGTTCTATTTTTTTTTTTCTTGCGTTGGTGGTGTTCTTTTGTTTCTGTCATCAAACACCGGAGCTGACGTGATTAATAAATCAATACTGAAAACATACAAACATATCACATACAACGTGTCTGTTCTTTGATTTGTGCATCACTGACAATAATAAATGTATCGATGCTTCCCCTAGAGGCGGGTAAAGACCGAGCAGAGCCGTGGTCTCAGTCAGATGATGTTGCCTGCTGACTTCATGTGCAGCTTTCTCTTTATTGCATCATATATCAACAGAAGTTGTATCCACGGCCTCACTGTGTGTGTGTGTGTCTTTGTGTTTTTACGTTTGTGTATGTGCGAGTGTACGGAACAGTAATAAAATCCCAGAGCCAAGACACTCGACTGTTTTTAAAAGTTGGGCCTCACACACGATTACGACCTCACAAGGTCACGTGACTTAAACAGCATGAAATATGGAAACGCCTTCATGCAGCATTCATGATATCTGCTGAATTTCAAGGTTTACTTAATTTGAAAGCCTTGTTATCCTCCAAATTCTGCAGCTTTTGACTGATGTCTGGTGTTAATTTCCCCACACTGATGATCCTTAAAAGCTTAGCGCTACCGTGGATTTCGTAATTTGTTGATTTAATAGCTGTCGCTGCTGTAACACCACATCCGGTTCCAGGCACTGTACTGAAAGGTACAGGCGCAGAACAGGCACACACACATGTACACAATCACGGACATTGCAGACAGTCTGCAGTGGCCTGTTTCAGCTCAGGTATGATGAACGACTCGTATGTGGAATGCAATTTTGCCCTGTTGTGCCCTGAGAACAAGGGATGAAGAGAATGAGTTATACGGAGTCTGCGGAGCCTCCTGTCTGTCCGGGGAAAATATATTCTTCTAATCGGAACATCCTGCTCCCTGCTGTCAAACCATTCTCTCATCTCTCATACGACCCATCCATGTCATAACCTCCGCTCCTCCCGAACATTCATCACTCTGTTTTGTAATCTCTCTTCCCCACTCTCTCTGTCAGTCGCTATTTGAGTGTTTGCCATCTCCGGCCTGCACCCATCAGCCCCAGCACAGACCTGAGAGGTCTGCCTCACCACGGAGTACATGATGAAGTATGTTCAGAGTTCAGAGTCCACAGACAATAACACTAAAAAGGTTTCATGAGCAGAAATAATTAATTAAATGGAACTATTTGGCCCAAAGTTTGAGCTCTGTGGTTGAATTTTTGTCCCTTGTTTAATCAAGGTGGTTTCATCGATTGATTTAATTCAGATGAGGCAGGAGCGTCACCACTAATTGAATTTCAGTGGACATTTACCGGCAGACATCTCAGTGCTTACACTACCAGTCAGATGGTATAGATTTTACTCAAGTCGAGTAAAATCTATACCTTCTGGTGTAAAAAGGCTTTTTCTTCCTAATCCAACAATTAGCAGGATGGCTTCAGTCACACTGCAAAACATTGAAGTTTTGGGTCGTCTACTTGTGTGTTTTCATCTGTGTTGTTCTCATCTTTCTTTCATATTGTCTCATTTTCTCCTCCTCCAGATGGAGTCCTCAGATGCACATGTATACAATCCTGTACTCAAGGACTCGTGTTGGGAATAGCATGAAACATGCGACATGTGTTGTGTTGTTGATGCAGACACCACATACTTCTGTTCAGACAGGGGCTTTCTGTTTTACATGCACACATCAATGTAGGTTTGCCGACATCAGTCTGTAGGTATATAAAAGTCTGTGTGCAAAAGCATCTGTAAATACTAGCCCATGGATGAGGATAGAGGGGTTTTGGATCCTGGGTGGTTTCATCATGATGTAATACAGTCTTTAAACCATAGTACGTGATACATTCAAGTAAACTGATGCATCCACACACTTTGAATACTGATGCCACAACTCAATAAAGAAAAAAAGGATCACATTTACATAAAGATGCTAAAATTCCCTCTCAGTTTGTTTTGGAACTGACAGGTAACTTCTATTTACTCTGTACTGTACTAATATGGGAAATCTGCCAAATTAGCATCCCAGATGCGTGATCTGCTTATATGACCTGACTGAGCTGGGCCAGGCAATTCTGGCACTGAGTCAGATGTTTCAGGTTTGTGATCGCAGCAACGCCTGAAGAGTAAAAGAACAAACTAGGCTCACTTGGAAACAACATCAGCTGCCTGTTGAAATGCAATAGAGGACCCATGTGTACATTTTTGAGATGCGATTTCTACAGTTTGTGTTAATAATGAAGTTTTTTTTGTACTTAAGAAATACATTTCCTTGGATAAATCCAACCATTACAAATACAAACCAAATACAACCATTACCCTCACTTGAACCTTTGAGTGTATTCTTCTTGTGGCAACATTAGTGTTTAATATTGTAAGTTGGTAGTTGTATGGTCCCTCTATAAATACAATACACTACATTTAAACAACAAAATGAATACTGTCTTATTTAGACAGACTTAAGACCAGAGTGGGAATCCAAACAGTATAGCCATCAGACACAGAGCTGAGCCACTTCTCATTGGATATCACCAAAACAGTGTGTACTTTCAGCTCAAGGTCTCCGAATATCAGGTCACACTTCACACTTAACAGCAACACACACACACGCACGCACGTACGCACGCACGCAAGCACGCACGCACGCACGCACGCACGCACGCACGCACGCACGCACGCACACACACACACACACACACAAAACCTAATGTCATTGTTGTGAGGAATCAATCCTTTGCTCTGGTACACATTGGCAGCTACTTTGAATAAGGAGACAAATACAGGAGCCATCGGTCTGTATTGAATAAATAATAGCTAAAATCCCAGGTGGGTTCACCCAGTTTAACCACAGACTTCTCCACGGCTTCCATTCTGTTGTTTTTTTTATCACACGAAAATAGCTGCAAGTGAAAGAAAGAAAACACTGCATTATGAAGTAGATCATTGCTTTCATCTATTATTCATGCTTCAGACTTTCACTCATGGACATCTTGTGATGGTCCACAGCAGAGAAGCAGAATGGAAGCTGATGTATTTGCGTAACATGTTCTGTGCATCCGATATGGTTGCATGGAGTGAGAGCTCAGTGGGATGAAATGGAGACTCTGGCCTTTTTTTAGTCTGCATCTTCAATATTCTTGATGGAAAAGAGGAGGCGTAATTGAGAATCAATGCTCAAGAGTAACATGCGAACTTGGAGCTCCTCCAAATATTGTACGGGACAAAACATGTACATTGTGATTCTCTGACGGCACTGCATGTACTGCAAAATTAAGTGCTAGAGAAAGAAGGGATGAAAAGACTGTACAGGAAGGGAAATTTACTTCAGAGGGAATTCACAGGTTCTCTTGAGACTGCGTTTGAAGACTATCCATGCTGATGGATGGTCTTTAAAGATAAAACTGTGAAGCATCACTACTTTGACTGCGACTCTTTCTCCAACTCCGGCTCGTCTACAGTCAAGCCTGAAACACTTCTGCAGTGTTCATATCAGCGTGTGACAGATTAGGAAGGCATGATCCGGAGGATGTAGCAAATACAGAGGCGAAGGGATACATTTCCATAATTATTCATTTTTACATGTAGCTTAAAAATTGTATATATACTGGAACTTCAATTTAAAAGAGTTTAGTTCTGAAGACTGCAACAATGGCCATTTAATTTAAAACGTACGTACTGAACAGTGCCTTGAAAGGTAGTAGAAGGTCACAAATTCAGTTGGCAACTGTTAATTTTAAAGATCTTTTGACTCATTTTATTACTTATACCTGGACTTTTCTTACTGTGATGTGTCAAAATGTCTTATGTTAAAAAGGCTCCATTTGCTCTCTGAGTCGGTCCTATTTACACATTACCAAACGTTTCTGATTAAAAGAAACTCTGTGCAAGGTTTTTGTTTGAAAAAAATGATCAACAGAGTGCTGAGCCTTTCTCTATATACAAGTTTAAAATGTTTGTGGTAGAAGTAGCAGATAGATTGTCACCGCATTACAATTTTTTCCAATTGCTAACACACTAAAATGACATGCATAACACAAATATTTAAACTGGCACACAGAGAGCAAAACCTCTTCTCAAGTCTCCAAAACTTTAAACACATTTTCTGTTTTACACACATTTTGCAATTCAAAATGGCACTTTTTAAATGCACTGAACACGGTTCTCTGCATAAGACACAACAATCTGACATAAAGTCACATGTTTGCCATTTCAAAACACTGCCATGAAAATGACACTACATGAGCTAATTGGCCACTATATGTGCCACCTGGCCAAACAATTGTTAATTGTTACCACTTCAATCAGGAAGTAAGCACTAAAAGACCACAGGCGAGGACCTTTTTTTATTTTTTTACAACAAGACGTTGCAGAGAGAGAAAGAGGAAGAGGGAGGGTGAGAATGAGAGAGGGAGGGAGAGTGAGAGGTAGGGGTAGAGCTGGTAGAGGATGTCATGGCCTAAGAAGACAATAATTTTCAAATGAAATCAGAGCAACCGTAGTTGATCATGTCATCAACCATGGGTTGGCAATGCGAGAGGCTGGACAGAGAGTGCAGCCCAATTTGTGCCGTTTTACTGTCGCCGCTGTAATCCGGACATTTAGACTGGAGTACAGGTATGTAAGCAAAATTTCTTTCACACTATGTAGTACACCCCATGTCATAGTGTGTCAGTTGGGTGACACCTGTTTACTTCATGAATGGCTGATGTCACACACTAACTGTACAAGTTTCCTGTACAATTTACTCTACTGTGGGGGAAATATCTTTAGGCTGCATTGTCCACGCCCTATATTTTTGTTTTTTTGTTTTTCTAAAGGACTGAGAGACGCATCCATGGTGGAGGAAGGGGCCAAATGTTCACTGGGGTACAGGAAGCTGCCATTGTAAACTTGGTTTTGGAAAATAATGAAATCAGATTACAAGAAATTCAAAGCCAAATCATCCAAGGTAATACCATATTCAACAACATTCAACATTTGCTCGCATTCTCAAGCGAAACCAAATCAGAATGAAATAACTTTATAAGGTGCCTTTTGAGAGAAACTCTCAAAGAAACAAAGAGCTCAGACAAGCATATGTGGATGCAAGTACAATATTGACTGCAGTACACTACACGCAACATTGTTTCCCAGTGTACTGGATACTGTTACACCATTTTGACTGATTTCTGTTCTTTGTTTTCAGAGAGTACTGGAAATGACTGCTCATGCAATCCCACATGAGTTCATCTTTAGAGAAGAGGCTGGGTTCAACCTAGCAAAGACCAGAAGAAGGGGAAGAAACGTCATTGGCCACAGAGCCATTATAGATGTTCCTGGCCAACGTGGTGGGAAGGTCACAATGTGCACTGCCATCTCCAATATGCATGGTGTCCTCCACCGTCATGCCAACCTTGGACCACAGCCTATATTCTCACATTTCTGGACAGACTCCACAACATACTCATACCACCAGAGCGTATGAATGATGCAGACCATCAAAGAAACCGGTACATTGTAGTATGGGACAACGTGAGCTTTCATTGTGCAGCCCCAGTCCAAAACTGGTTTGCTGACCACCCACCATTTCTATTGCAATACCTCTTAAATCTCTCTTTTGGAAAATTATCAAGCCTACAACATTGTCGCAATATTGATATTGGTCAAAAATACTTCTGAATATTATATTTTGTTGCCCAGTCCTAGCATCTATGAAGTGCTTTTGAGGAGATTTCAAAATATCAAGATATGTATTGATATCGAAATATTGCAGGAAAATATCACGTTAACTTTAAAGGCCATATATCTCAGCCCTAGTTTGAGCGTTCATGTAGCATCACATCACTTACAGCACAAAGCTGATTAAGAAAACATGCAGTCAGCCTCTTAAATATTTCATTTTAAACAGTCACTGATCACAACTATGAACCTGAAATTTAATTTATAGAAATTATTCACAATTTAAATCTAAATAATATTCCTTAAAAAATGACAAAAAGATATTTTCCTTAAATTGTTCATCCAAATGTTTTTTTCACCCCGGGAACATGGTTGCTGCAGTTGGAGAACACATCGCCCACTCGAGCCAAAGTGCACCATGACTGCTACAAGTTTTGTTTTTTTGAGCTGACATAACAGCAAAGTCACATCTAACTTTTATTCACCATCTGCCTCTACAGCTCCACTACACGGCACTTCTGCTCTCACTTACCACACACCTGCAAAGGTAACAAAAAAAAAAACCTGTGATTCAGGTCAGACGGATCACTGCCAAGTGTTACGCAGCGGAGCGCTCAAGGTTGTCTTAGAAATCTATGGGATATTTTGGCTTCTGTGTCAAAATTAGAAACTGACAGGAAACTTCATGCCAGCAGTCAATCAAACTGACATTGTGTGTGTGTGTGTGTGTGTGTGTGTGTTGAGGATGCGGTGCTGTGTCATCTCCAAGCTCGTCCCTGACTGTCAACCCCACCCTGCGACTTCCTGTGTCCACCTCCAACCCTCCTTCACATCAATAATGGATTCACTTGTGTGAACTATGAATGCTTCCTCTCTTTAAACGTAATCATAATGAGTCCCACTCCTGCTCTGATGACAGGCCGGCTGCTGCGGAGGGGAAGAATAATGACTCCTCACACAGGCAGGCGCACCAGGCTGCTCCCAATTAAGGCCGGCTAAAATACTGAGCACCCAATGAGCATGTAAACACACACACATACACACACACTGAAGACTGTCAACATGGAGGGGAAGGACCAGGGCAGATGAGGAAACATCACACAGTCAACGTTTATTAAAGGAGACATCTACAGAGGGTCAAGACATAAAGAAAGTCGTTGAGAGGGGAGAGAGATATTCAGTAGTGCTGCCGAGCAGGGAGAGAGATTTATCTGTATCTGTGTGTCCACTGTGGTCTCATGCCACAAAAAAAACAGCCTTACCAAGCATGCATTAGCAGCAGGTTGGCATGCTTTTACATCATAAACCGTTGGTTGCTTTCCCAAAAGCCACATCACTCACACACACACACGCACACGCACACACACACACACACGCAGGTACACACATACAAGCACACACACAGACGAGAAACGCTTGAGTTGTCCGTTAGAGAGCGTGGGCCAAGCGCAGTTCCCAGCTCAATGGACAATCCCAGAGTTAGTAAGGGTTTTTAGGTCCAAGCAGCTTACCCAATCATTTATCAGATTAATACTTTTCATGAGAATAAACCAGTCACAGAGAGAGACATATGGAACGTGTTAAACTGTGCTCATCTGAAAATCAAAGAAATATTGCATAACCATCCTGTGTGTGTGTGTGCGTGTGTGTGTGTTTGTGTTTGTGGGTGTGTGTGTGTGTGTGTGCGCATTAGTCCCACAGCTTGTGTGAAATGTTAAAACTGAATGAAACCATTAGGAGAAAAAAAAAATGAAATGCATTTAGTCTTTTCGGGACATTTACTCTCCCTTGAAATCACAGTAAGTGTAATTTAGTAAATGTAATCACAGCTTATATTTAACGCAGGGTTAAAAAAATGCTCCAGGAAACAATGCTGCTGACAGAGAGGGATTTCTCGCACTGTACAGTTCCTCATCGTTATTATTCAAAGGAGTGGGTTTAATAATCAAAATAGTTTCCCTTCTCTTGTTTCCGTCATGATGATCATCGTTGGTCATTTTTGATCATCAGATAATCATTTTTGTCAGCTTTAAAGCACAAATACCATTTAAAATAAAATAAATAACATTTGCTCATTATTTCTAGCATCTAAAATTTGGGGATTTGATGGCGGATACATTCGGACTACAAAACAAGGCAAAAAAATATATATATAATCATGTAAAGTTGGTGTGATCAAGGCTTACATTGGAGTCGAGCAGATCGATGCTGTCCAGGCTCTTGCTGCGGTGAATGCGGCCTTTGATGCGACGTAGAGAGGGTTTGCCCTGGCTCATGGGCAACGAGAGGGTGGAGGTGGCAGGCATTGCCATAGCACCAGCGCCACCTGTAGCACCTGAAGGCTCATCTGAACACCCGGGAGCACCTGAGGGGGATGTTTCTCCATCTGGTGGGGTCACCCTGCAGTGGCACAGACAGAGAAACAACGATGATGTTAGAAAGGATGCCAGCACCAAAACTTTTGGTCGTCACAGCAGAATAATACATTCTCAGTGACATCAACATTCAACATCTTTTTTTTTTATTTCATGCCACAGCCATTCTCTCCTTGTCCTAAGTCACACACTTGTGCCCTTGCTCATTTCCTCGGTCAAGAAACCAGGTTTCTATGCAGAAATGTTGTGTTTAGGTTTCTTGTAATCCTTTACCCAACTTCTCACGGAAATCATGTGCAAAAAGTTGACAAAAATCAGGATATGGAAAGCTGTGCAAATGTTTATATGAACAAAGCGTCTGTTTTGATTCATTCTCTGCCACTCATCAGCTTTGTTTACAGCACCAGCAGGAAACTACCATCCCAGCTCCAAATGGCAGACAAACAAAGTGACTGACTAGCCAGATATTTCCCTCAGGAGTTTGTGGAGAGCAGAACCGAGCTGAAAGGCAACTGTGCCTGTTGGACGTGTTGATAGGTAGCTGTTAACAAACACATTTGTCAGTTTAACAACAGTTTAATAAGCATGGGACTGTATAAGAGAGGTGGACATAGCCTCCTGGTCTGAAACATAAAACCGATCCGGCAGTGTTTTAAACCTACATTCTGTCTAATGGCCAGCAGGAGGTGACTGTACTGGTTGCAAACAAGGAATCTGATCATAATCTACGAGAAAATGGACCTGCTTCTCACTTGATTAATTTAACTTCAGTAAACAGTTTTCTAATGAGTTTATGGTCTCATTTGCTAGTGTTAGGTCTTCTTTAATACATGGTGTTCATTTTTTTAAATGGTGGTCCCTTTTAGAGTAAAATAGACAATAAGGACGGATACGATATGATACATCATATGCATGGCTACCTAGTTATTAACAAGTTGCTACCATGGCAACCCGTCAATTAGGATATAGGTGCAGTAATGTCTATCTGTGTACAATTAAAGGTGCTATATGTTAGTTAACTTTTTAATGTTTTACAGACTGCAACTTTAAATCTTTTGTTTGTTAATGTTGTCTGTGTTTTTGTCCAAGGACTTTGACTCTTTGAAAGTTTGTTTGTTGTTTGTGAAAGTTGATTGTAACATTTAAACATCTAAAAATGTCTTATTCAGCCTTTGGTCTCATTGAAAGGCAACCTACATTCATGCATTCTTTCTAGCATTCTGTTTAGCAATTTAGCAATTTAGCATTCCTTATTGGCATCCATCGATATTACGTCAAGGTTGTGTTTACAGCTTGTTGTTTGTCCCCCAAGGTGGCCAGAAACCCAGTTTCTGCAGATTCAAATGAATGTAAAAGTACTCTATGTCACCTGAGAGCACCTGTTACATTTAAGCTTTAAGCTTTAAGCTGAGCAACGGAATGTTTTCAGTCTAGACAGTTCAGACTGAAAGGTTTCACAGAAATGACTGTAACTGATTGTACAAACTGAAACTTATCTTAACTTGTCTCAAAGTCTTTAATGTTTCTGATGTTATAAAGCTCATGGGCTCAACAACTTGATGCAATCACATCTATTAAATAACACACAATTCCCTATGACCAAGTTTTCTCTGAAGAGCAATCCACACTGCACACACCGCTAGCAGGCACTCCTGCATAACTGAGGGAAAAACATAAAGATGCCTAGGGGATCCAAGTGACATAACTTTCCTCTTGCTGTCTTTACTTTTTAAAGGACATCCTCTCCTGTTGGCTGTGGTGGCATCCAAGTAAGTGTGAATAATTGGGCTGAATGTCAGCGGGTAGCCTGCAGATGGAGGCTAGGTATGGAGCATCCACTCGTCTTCTATTATTAAGCCACAATGAAGCTGCTTTGCTTCTTACATGTGTGGCTGCAAAGGGAGGGGATTTCCAAAGTAGTTTATCCTGATGCCTTAAAAAGCTATTAAAATAAAAAAAAACACTTGGATGAAATGGACCAAAGTTATTTCAAAGTTCCCCTGAAAAGGGAAATGTTTTGAGTTTTGACTACTAGGTCATATGTATGTTGGCCGTACAAATAATCCTCCTCTGCAACAAACCAAGGCCAAGAGTTGACGACACATGACAGTCTTCAGGAAGAAATATAAACCTACTGACAGCCTGTCAGTCTTGGCTCGAGCACATTCACAGCTTTGACTGAGTGAAATGAAAAGCTGGAAAACTCAGGATTTCCAAGCTATTGATCGGACATATTTATCACAAAAAAACAAACAAACAGATGAAGGCAGCACAATCATAATTAAAATTAGGATTGAAATGCTTCAAAGTCTATTTTTTACCCGTTTTCACCAGTTTCAGGATCAGCCAATCACAACAAGCAACAGCAACGTGGCAACAATGGCAGATGACCTCACTGTTTACATCTGGCAGCTGCTGTTTATTCGTGACACGCTGTGTGTTAAAAGGCCTTACGGCTTCTAATGTTGCTTCATGTAGTCAATTACCTAATGCCTAACGGTAACGCTGCTAAGTGCAGTGCTTCACAACAACTTCTACAATACAAAATTGCTGACTGACTGCAGCTGATCACTTGTTCCAGTAATGTCAAAGCATTTATGATAAGCACTTTCCACCTGCCTACAGAAACGTCAGATGCAGGAATACTGGTGTTGTTTTAATACTAATCAAAAAAAATATATTTTATTTTACAAATGAATGAGATCATAACCAATCAGAGCAGCTGAATGTGTGCTGCGTGACCTTTCAAAACTGGACCAGTAACCCTCCTCTGTCAGTCATGGTATCAAACCAGTCCCATATTAGATAAACAGTTGTGATTGGCCCAGTATGGACCAGATCAAATGGAAATCTGTCTGAATGGGAGAGGGGGGCCGGATGCATCTGCCAGAGCAAATGAGCTCAGCAGATTGTCTGGTTCCCAGAGACGGACACTTTCTTTGTGTGTGTCCTTCAACATACACACTCATATGGACACACCTAATTTTATAAACAGTATGAGACACTCTGTTACCGTCCAAGGGTGCTTCACAGTGTCTGATATAGAATCAGTACCTCTAAGCCTGTCCTCTACTGTGACCTGTGCACAACGTACACACAAGTGTGTATTTACCAACAGCCTGAGCACAAACACAGAGTCTGTCACCGTAATCCCAGTGTGCTTTTACAAGAGGATTCCATTCACACTTCCAGCAGAAGTTTATGCAGGTCTTTGGTTTTTTAACAACACCGTTTCTAAGAATGAGTAGTGCTGACATGGACTGTATCCATGTGACTTAAAGAGAGCAATTTACAATGCTAATCCTGCCCGAAAAGAATTATAGACAATTTGACTCATGGACGTTATACATACATGCTTCCTTTACACTGTGCTTTTCTTGTTATGAAAGTAACAAGATAACAGCATTACGAGTACAAATATGACATACAGTTATTTGAAGTTGTTGGCGACTCGCACAATGCGGATCATTTAATTAAGACCAAAACGAGTCGCGAGTTCGAATATTCGTACAATTGTTAAATAAGAAGTCTGAATAGTTCATGCGACTATGGTTTTATCTGAAAAAATATATTTTCCATTGTTTTCTCCCTCGATTTAACAGCAGCTGCGAATAACCGGGATAATACACCTCAAGGTGCGGCGATGATCTTACAGTAATTGTTGAATAGTTCCGCATGACTATCAAGTAGTATTTTAGCTTGAAATGCCCATCCCTGATCAGAACAAAGAGTAAGTGATACAACATTTTAAAAAAGCCAAAGGTTTGTGCATAATTTAAAGAGAATATCCTTTGTCAGTGTTCTACTAGATGCAATAAAGACTTTGAGCCATGTATAAAAATAGAAGGACGGAGACACTGAGTCTCGTCTATGACCAGTACAAACATCAGGGTACAAATTAAAAAAGTACACTGACCACCAGAAGGAGCATAAGTATGAATGCTCATTGCTGGCCTATGAATGATTTATCGTCAGTGATGCTGCAGGATTTTAGAAAGATATATTGAGCCATGCAAACCGGTGGATTAGACACAGTCTGGCTGCAAACAGAAGTTAGTTTCACTTTTCAATGCCTCTGGAGGAATATGGAGGAAACTCAAAAACAGGCTGGAGTGCGCTCACACAATGTGTACCCAAAGTGACCCCTTTGGTGCAAACAACAGACACTGCCGGCATCTTAAAGCACAAAAATAAAGCAATAACAAGACACATCAGGCAATGACTGGAGTGAGAGGTGATGTTTATGAATATTACATGAGACTTCAGCCCAAAATAGAGCTTCTCCCTCCTGCCCTGGATTTAAGAGGTCATTGGCAAAGCTTTACAGATTACCTCATCCCAGAATCCCAGCATGTGTAAATGTTATAGTCTAGTTGTAGAAAAAAAACATCAGTTGATTCATCGATTATTGTGTCAACAGTAAAGTGCGTTCACATGGTTAGATATGAAAACACGATTAAATTACAGCAGATAAAATTAGTTAATGATCAAAAAATAATAATTCAAGAAAAAGGTGTTTGTTGCACCACTAAAGCCTAAAATCATACTATCAGGACATCATTAAAAGATTATGAAAGTTCATTTTTGACCTTGAAAAACAGCAGGTAGTAGTTGATGGAGCTGTTTCAATAGACGTTTCAATAATATTATTTTCATCAGAAGCTCGTCCAGTTATCAGAGGAGCTCAATAATGTTTAGATTAATTGAAATGAATGTAGATTTAAAAGAACTTAAATGATCCGTTGTCTCAACTGCTGCTTCCAAGGTAAACCCC
>OMLP01012636.1:94372-112333 GCA_900302685.1 Spondyliosoma cantharus
CCCCACTGATGACGATAATGTTATATGACTGAAAGCTCCAGAAGAACCACTAAATGGACCGTGTCATGAAATTGTTCTCCCATCATTAGAGGTGGTTTTAGACAGCAAACTGTTACCATGGCTGCCTCTGTCCATTGTTTATGTACACATGACAACAGTAGCAAGGAGCGAGGGCGGCTGTGCTGCCCCGAACAGTTTATGACTTCTCCAACAATCTGCAACACAGGAGCTGATTTTACTGGGATTTGTTCGAAGAATTCAGCTAACATACAGGACGAGCTTGGTTTGGTGTGCATTAAACAAGACCTCGCTTATGCGACTGCTGAGTGTGCGTCTATGAGGTGACATAGCATTGTGATTTTAGGTTTTTAAAAATAGAATATAAAATATTTAGAATGATGACATCTTCTTATCAACACCTACAAGAACTGTGAAATGATCTGGGTGGCCATTGCAAGTCAATCCTCAACAGTATATAGTTCAGATTAATTTCCCTGCAAAGCCTCATATTACAGTGTTTTCCACCTAAGAGGACATTGAGATTGGATTATTTTGTCAAAACACTGTTTTCAAGGTCCAGAATTAACATTCATGCTCATATTTGCTGCTTGTAGACACCAGTTTAACTACCTTCTTGATGGTGTAATGGGGGGTTATGGGGCTACCAGGTTACATTGCCTCGTTACCTCAGAGGTGTCATGTAGTGACAGATCTTCAGATGGAGAACACAATTGCTTCCTCTCAGTGAGGACTACAGGGACGCCAGCAGGCGTGTTTCATCCCCATCGTGACACTTCTACCAAAGCAACGAACCTCCCAGTTTCTCTCTCTCTCTCTCTCTCTCTCTCACACACACACACACACACACAAACTATCTCACCACAGATTTCCTGTCCTCCTCTACCCAGGTGGATCTCACTCACTCAAATGTCTGACTATGAAATCCTCTTTAACTGCTTTATATCATATGGGACTGCGCTCTGACTAAAATGTTACCAGAGTTCTGATGAGCTGCCTTTTGATCCTGGGATTTGCCTTTGTTCTATCTTTCAGTTCATCGGGCGACAGTGGTGCATCCAAAATAGCACCACTGACGCTTCCTCTTTCCATTTATATCCTCAGCCATTTCAAAGAAGCTTTTACCTAGCCAGCATATTAGTCATTTGCTTTTACTTTCCATATAAACTCGCTCAACTCAAAGTCCACCATGGCACAGGTGGTAAAGAATAAAAGTTAGAGTGAAAGACAAAGAAGCATAAGCTTAAGGAGACAGGTGAACAAGGCATGAAGACGCATGGGGCAGAGAGGCAAGAGGTGGAAGGAAAGGGGGCCGAGAGACAAAAGGAGAAGACCATAATGCAAAGGGACAAAGGACAGAGGGACATTGTCAGCGTATGGCTCAGAGGTCGTCCTGACTGCTTCGTAATGCCTGACTGTTCAGCTGGAAGTGATGGCAGCCGATGACCATGCATCATTCTGCTCACGGGCCCCCCCTCCTCCTACTTTAGGGGACAAGTGGTGACAAGAGGTGCATGACACATCCTACTTGATCTAGACAACCTCAATGACACTCCCTGAGAGAAGAATAATACAAATAAGTAATAAGTTGGCTGGCTAAAAACATCCTTGCAAACATCCGAGGAAACATATCGAAGCTTTTTATTTACTAGTTGAACTCTGTAAGCCCTTTGGAAGCCACCTGGGTAGACGAGGATACAACGGAAAATCTGTGGTGAGATCAAGACTCTGATTAGGCCAGACGGGCCTGACAGATGGACAGACCAGATTAGGCATATAGACATGTATCAAACAAGGCGGGACAACGCTCATGTCCGAGTGCTGCTGTCTGACCCCTGTGGAGAGGAGGGTGACGGACCAGCCAACGGCTGGTTTCAAAAAGTAAGGCTGCTCCCTTGTGTAATACATACATCAAAACAAACTTACGAGCGTGTAACAACTCAGTGAATGCACAGAGATCGAATGTGAACACATGACATGTTTAATACATTTACATAAACCTATAATAACAAAAAAAAACACGGGGAGAGGTGTCCGGGCTAATCAACTTAATTAGTCATTAGTGTGGCTCCATCTTTTTCAAGTTAATACACACCCAAACTGTACTGAAAAGATCCAACAAATAGTTAACATGCGCTCCAAAGCAAGTGAAACTTGACTGGCAGGGTCAAGGACGACTCTCTTGGATTCGTAGCTTCATGTTAGCTGGGTAAGACATGACTTGTTTTAAATATTCACCGGTCAGATATGGGAGATGTCTCCAATGGAAATAACGTATGGACCAATTTATAATTAGCAAAAAAAGTAGCCAAATATTAAATATATAAAATAAAAGTTGGTCATGAATGTTTATCCTTTGTATGACTAGTTTCAAGCATCAGCCAAAGTTTACAATAGTATCTGCTATGGTTGGATTTAGTTGTAGTTATCTGTCACTGGCCTTATAGCTGGGTATCGCCATGCATTTCCTAAATCTATTCAATTATGATTCACAAGGTTCCAATTTGATTCAATTCTATTCGATGTCAGTCCGGTTAGGAATATTTCAGTTACAATACCAATGTTATCTAGCTATATGTATACAAAAAAGACATTCTGAGAGAACTAATGCTGTGAATGTCTACAGTAAAAATTGTGTTTTTTTGGGAGATTTGTGGCTCAGATCTGCCTATGGAGAAATCAATGGGATATTGTTCTGATTCTAGCATTTAATTATGAAAAATGCTGTTGTAAAGAACAACAAAGTAATGACAGATGTATTACATATTTAAAAAAAGCTTCCATGTTGGCCATTTCCAAGATACATTTCAAATTTTAAAAAGATGCACTTGAATGCATCATGAAGTCCTAGTACATATGTGTGTGAAACTCCAACACAGTTTGCATCTATGGGACAAGGAATATATTAAAATATTGATCTCCGGATTATGCAAATCAATATTGGATTATTCAAATGAAAAACCATTTGAATTGGAAAATTGATTTTATAAACCCAGACTTCACGGAGCTACTACAGGTAATCCTTTACTTTGGCAATCTTGCATTTATTATCATGTTATTATTTCTTGGTAACGCGGTTGCGAGCAGGGACCTTTAAAAACCTGGTCGCTAAAAAAAGTCTTGCTGCTACATCAGATTACTTGCAGACATGGCCACAACTTTTCCAATGCAAGTAACTTCCCATCCTTGGAATCCTTTTGGTAACTAGCTCTCAAATCTTACATGAAAGAAGGCAAAAGTCATATGTAATAGTAAAAAAACACCTGTACTAATGTGTGACTTATAGTTACTGGGCCAAACCTTTAGATAATTTACAGTATATCCAGAATGGTAACGTGTAGTCATGAATAATTTGACTGTTAAGTCAGTTTGATTGGAACAGAGGACATAGTCAGGGGTTGCTCGGGGTGCTTCAGTGGGCGAAGACACACATCGACTGATTTCACTTGCAGTATCCATCACTTTTTATCTTCCAGACAGTACACTACAGTATAACGTTGTTACATCATATTAAGAAAACTGAAATGCCTCATTATGTAATAGTAGAAAACTTTCATGCTGACAGAGAAATCTGCCAAACAGGGGGACGAAAAGAAAGGGATAAATTGGGATCTCTGTCAGACAAAAGTGGATCCCCTCTGCTGTGTCCTTCTCTATTTGTGGGATGGCAGTGATGGATTCCATCTTGTCAGCCCCCTGTGAGCCATCGTGACAGTCGGGAGTCACCAGAGGCCCAAAACGTGTGACTCACAGATTCTAGAAGTCATTGCTGCTCCGCATCTGACTCTGACTTGAGACGATGAGTCTCTGATAGGCCTCTGTTACCATCCCTGACGCTAACAGGCTCTTTAGGCCGCCATTACCAGACCCAGGGTTACATCATTACATGCATCCAGACCTAAGGTGCAGTCATACTCAAGGAGGATGCAGCTGGAGAGTCAAACTTTTAAGACAACATCTTGAACAGAGCAGCGGCACAAGCTGTAACAAGAATCTACAGATAGTTTGGTGAACACCTTATCAACACCTTACGTTAATAAAGAGTCAAATCTTTCGATACCGGTGTCCAATTTAATATCTGAGTTTTCGGAACAAATTATGCCAAAGTGTATTTTTAGTTCCAGCACCAAGGAATATTAAGTCCTTGTACGTGTAAATATACTTGGCAATAAACCTCTTTCTGAACTTTCAGTGCTTGACAGGTTACATTGCATGATGTTACAACACGCTTTGGTATTAGTATGTTATAAATGCTCAAAAAGACTACTTATGGTCTATGTCTTCACACATGCACATGCAGGAGATTAAAAAAAAAAAGAAGAAAGCTTAAAGGTTCATTTATTTCATTTTTCAACCCCAGGGTTGCAAAACGAAACTGAGATTAAGTCCCTTAATGCAAAATAAGAGAAACTAAACAAGCGATATAAAAGAGCAGAGTGCATTGAGTGAGTCTCACAGCCTGAAGAAAGACGCTGCTCCTTAGAAAGATACACTGAAAACTACAATTTGCATGGAAAAAGCTTTGGCAGTGTGTATTTGGCAACCTCTCTCTTGTTGTTTTCTGTCTGCTTAACCATGCTATCCTAGTCCCTGTACACCGAAAACAAATGAGAATCCAAACACCCTCACCATTATCTTGATCCTCTCTGTGGGAGCACTTGGGTTTCTCAGCAAATTATAGCAACACAGAACACAGAATGCTGGACAGGGACTGTGTTGATGTATAATTAATGTTGGACATGACTCTAAAAAAATCATCAACTCTTCTGGCGCAACCTAATGCTCCAGAGTGTTTCTATTGACAATGTGTGCAACATTTTTGTTTTTAGGTATGAGCAGTACCATCAGGGTTGTTCCAATGCTGATATCATTATCAGAAATGCCTCCGGTACAGCCTAAAATGCTGAAATCCATATAGGCGAGTACACAAGCCGATGAACCAATCCGATAACATGGAATTTATTCATTAGAGACAAAACCCCTCCCTGTGTAGAAACCTCCTCATCAATATATAATTTTGTCTGCCTCTGAGGCACGCAGTCACCTGGGAAAAGCAAGGTTAACTGGCGATCCATCTCTATTATCTACTGAATTATTGAATAAGGTCATGTTTTTTCTTTAAATGTGTCTTTAATGTGTTTCACTTGTGAATCGTGTGTATTGTTGAGCCTTGTCAAAGGAGAATTTCGGTCACTGTTGGGACAGACAATCAAGTTTATCTATTATATTCTGTTTTGTCCTGTGTTGTTGATATTTGTGACTCTGAGGAAAATTGAACCAAATCAGTTGTCTTTGCAGCAGCAGTGCCAACAACAATGTCACTTGGAAAACGTTTCTGTTGCCACGTTAACTAAACAATGTCTGCCAAGTGTCAAAAACAAGGCTCACACTGGCCCAAAAACAAAAACATATCTCTTGGTGAATGGAGACACAGAACTGTTGACATAGAGTGCGTTTTAGTCACTAGCTTCTATGCTATGTCAGATGTTTGTCAGAATAATGAGGCTGTTTGCACTGGATATGTTACAAAACACGTAACAGTACAAAATAACACATAAAGGAAAGACAAGATATAATGTACAACATACAATATTTTACTAACCGCTATTCTACCTGTGGACGCTCGCATTATGTGGAACATGCTCGTTACAATCACTGGCTGGAAACTCAACGCAAGACCCAAGAAAACTCAGACATCAAAATCCTAAAAGTCGCAGTAAAATCCCTATGGACGGATGACACATTGTATTTTTTTTTGCTGATACTGCTACATTGCGAACAGGAGGTGAGCTAGTTAGCTGTTAGCTGTTAGCAGATGGTGGGCAGCAGAGTCCTGGGATGTGTTTGGTGAAGAGAACTAACAGCGGTGCCGAAGCTAGTAGCTTACAGCTAACGGAGCTAATAGAGCTAACAGGCTGCTTAATGTGACAATACAACGAGTTTACAGTATATAAATGCACTCAATTACTTCAGCTGAGTACCATGTGGAGGTAAAAGTACTTTGAAAAGGAATACTTTGAACTAACAAGTTAAGATGATGATAACAAAGTCAAGAAGCAACATTTTGATTTTGGGACCTTTGACTTCAGAGCGGTTCTGGTCTAGAAGTCCGGGGAATTAAAATTTCCAAGCAAACTGTTCAGCATCACATTATAGCGATTCAACAGAGCAATTCATATTATTATTGAATATTGTCATAATTCATCATTAAATATTATTTCAAATGAGACCCGAAAAGTTAGACCCAGACAAACACACAGACACACTCAGACTGGCACAGACACCCACTCACACACGCATACACCAACAAACACATAAACACACACCAACAGGATGCTAGGAGAGCGGGTGGGGGTAAGGGGGGGAGCCACGAGTCAATAAACCCCGTGTAATCTGTTCCCTTTAGTGGCATAAACCATCTGAGAGGAGATTACAACCGTTCTGCCAAAGTAAGAACATGCGAGTTCCTAATGGACAGAAACACTGAACAGAAACAAACACACACACGCACGAACACACACACACACACACACACACAAACACATGTGTGCACCTTTGCTTATACTCTATAAAGAACTGTGGAGAGTTAAGAGTAGCGTGCCCCAAGACTGCTGTGAAGTCATGACTCGTGTTTTTAAGATGCGGCTGCATGACTTTAATACAGGAAGGCTCTTTTTGACTTTAGGGACAGCGAGACCCAGAGCTACTGAGAGTGAAGGAGAAAAAAGAGAGTATATTCCTGCATGTTTTTCAGAAAAGTACTGATTATCATGACAGGCCCACTGTGGACTTGGGCTCCTGCTGAGGTAACCGATGCGCGGCATTGTCAGTTTGTGTGAGATTACGCATCATGGCCTCCATGAGTGGAAGTGGAAGAGCGGAGGGGGTCGGACAGGAGTTGTTGAATGTGTGTGTTCCTCTGAAGTGCTGGAAGGGAGGACGTGTGGGCAGGCAAATCAGAGGGCAGAGGGACTACTTTGTGTGTGTGTGTGTGTGTGTGTGTGTGTGTGTGTGTGTGTGTGTTGGGGGGAAGGAGGGACGCTGACTTTATGCATCATTAAGCAGGTGGACTGAGAACACCAGGCAGAGCCGTCACTGTGGAGGGGAGCAGAACAGACATCTGGCACACAATACAGGACGATACACCCACATGTTAGGAAGAGCCGGTTTAAACACACGTCATCGGGCTAATTATTATTTATGGATCATCTCAAACTAATTACAGGGCAGTTGTTGTTACAGACCACTGTGTGTTTTGTATAATAACAATTTGTTTCTCTTGTTTCATGAAGAGTCTTAAAGCAGAGAGCCCTTCTGTTTGTTTTTGATGTGACGGTTGTTAATCAGCGCCTTCATCCGAACTCTATTAATCTAAGAATAAGACAATACTTAGATTAATACGGCTAAACACTTTAGCCAAGTAATCTCACATTAAGGTTGTAATCGGATCAAACATAACTCGATTAACAATGCTGGATTAAGCTGGCTTTACACCTGAATCAAGATGAAGGTTGACGACTTCTAACTAAATGTGGCAGATTAAAGGCTTGTTTTGCTCAATGTCAGATACGTATACAAATAAAGACAGAGACCTCTGTCCGTACTCTGTATTCAGTTTTGGATGCCGACGAAAATGAGTAATGCCACCAGAAATTGTTGGGGGCAGTGTAGCCAATAGTTCTCTCTCTCTCGCTCTGCCTCTCTCTGGGGCGATGTTGGGTCTCTCTAAATAAATGAATCAAGGAGTATGGCTTAGACCTGCTCAATTTGTAAAGTGTCGTTAGATTACTTTTTTTTGTGAATTTGGCACTATGCAAATAAAGACTGAAGATTGAGGGGCTATCCACACGTACCAAAACGATCTTTTTTCCTCTGTCTTCCTTGGCACCGTTTCAAGAATGCGTCCAGACCGATCCACTGAAAACGACTCAAAACACTGTAGTTAATATTCCAGGCCTCTAGGGGCGCTTGAAATTCACCAAAAACGGAGAACAAGAGACGGAGCATGCGCATAAAGCTTGCGCGCTGTTTACAAACAGACAGTAGACGGAGAATCCGAAAACAAAAAGAATAAGACGAAAATGGCTAGTGCAACGAAACCAGAATCGTTTGTGTGGACCGATAATGAGGTCGAACTGCTGCTGCGACTCACACTCGACTACAAGGCGAGTAAGTTGTAAGAAACACGAAAACAAGCAGATCCGCCATTGTTGTTGTTGTTGTTATGAGACGTCACGGGGTGGGGCGATGGCGTCATTGTTTTGGAAAGTATGCGGATTCGCTGTCCACATGAGAACGGGAGGGCTGCGTTTTCGGATTTTTCCACCCTGAGACCCGTTTTCAAAAAAGTGCGTTTTCAGGCGCTGCGTTTACAGGATTCATGTGGTCGGTCGGCCAAAACGATGCAATAAATGTGCATTTTCACTAAGAGAGTTTTCATGTGGATAGCCCCTGAGTTCAAGTAAGGACACCATAGAACATGATGAGGGAGTTTGCACAATGGCACACATCCGAAAGAACTGGAAAATTTCATTCAGCTAAGGTTGTGGTGGAGGTGGTCATCATGTTTGTGTACACAAACAACTAATTATCACTGGGTTTCTATCATTACCCACACATAAAATGAAAAATACATAACTGTGTTGCATATCAAATGCATTTGTCATGCAGTGACGAGCTAATGCACTGAGCTGCTCTTTAAGTATGATGTATGGATGGGAGCAGCCTTTTATCATGATGGTTGAGTGTTTTTGGAAGATCATAAAACCATCTGGCGCACAACCACTTCCTCATCTGAAATCCTCATCTGCTGTTTCCCTTCTGTCTCCTTGTTTGGTTTCAGAAACGACCACACCGTCTCCCCTGGTGTTTTTGTTGCTGTTAAACTTGACCGTACTTAAATCATCTGGATCTTGCTCTTTTTTTTAAGCTGTAACTGTTATCACAGCCTAAGCTCATGTTGGGTCTTGGATTCCACCATCAGCATTGAATTCAGCATTATCTTGTGCACCACGCATCTCAACTTAAACTTATGGCATGGATCAAAAGACCACCAACATATACTGGCAATCACACAAAAACAAGGGTGGCTGATCTGACAAGATTGATCCTGAAGACGTCCAAAACATTTTTTACAGGCAAATCATACAGATTGCTGTACTCTGTGTCCACTTACTTCTGTGTCCAAACTTCACCTACCCTCATTGACTAATGGAGCTCTGCCAAAAAAGAACTTTGTTTAATGAAATATTGTTTTAATGGTACAAATGGAAATTAATTGGATTTCAAGACTGGCTCGAGTCTACAGAGCGTTTCAAAACTGAGAGAAATTATGACAGTTTAGATCGTAAATCATAATGCTTTTAAATAAATTAGTAATCAGGGCGGCTGTAGCTCAGGAAGTACAGCAGGTCATCTAGTAATCAGGAGGCTGCTGGTTCGAATCCCAGCTCCTACCAGCTGCATCTCAAAGTGTCTTTGAGCAAGATACTGAACCCCAAATTGCTCCTGATGAGCAGTTGGCACCTTGCATGCAGCCTCTGCCACCACTGAAAGAATTTGTATGTCGCTTTGGACAAAAGCGTCTGCTAAATGCCATAGAAAAAGTAAACGTAATATATATTTTGGCCAGATCGCTTGCCCCTTAACCAACTCAGTTCATCAGCTTCTGAGAACAAGACATATTACATTTTTAGCTTAGTAGCCATCTTATTCCCTTGAAATTATGCGTGCGACTTTCGGCCCATCCTGTCTCTTGACCAGAAGCAGCCTTTACCTTGGTAAAAGGGCAGTAATCCTCATTCCTAGAGCAATTAGTACGACTCATCATTCATTCATGAAAATCTAGGTTCGCAACTTTGTATAGTAAATACTACTAACACCATTATGATTGCTAAGCCCACTTAGCTAATGCTTCTAAAGGCATCGCATCAGCTATTATGATACTTTTCTACTTATGCTAGTTCTGCTGAGCACCCATAACAGTTTCCTCAGTAACCTCCGAGGGAAACCTGCGTTTATTCAATAATATCTCAAATGATATTGTCTTATCATTTACTGTTTATTGCTCGCCGTTTTTCTTTTGGTGTTTTAGTGTTATTAGGGAGTTGCCGATATCAATATACAGGCCAATATAAACACCTTTTTTACAACAATCCCTCAAGTGTGGTTATCAAACGCTTGTGATAAATGGAGGCAGGATATTTTAAAGTAAGCTGGATTGTCTAACATGGCATCAGTTCACTGAAACAGTCAACTTTACTAGGAATTTACTAATTATAAATCACTCCAGTCTCCAATCGTTTTTACGATTATATATATATACAATCAACAAATCCCTTGAGCATTTATTTACTCCAGAATATTCCTACTACCATTGGCTCAAAAGTCACCACGCATCTGGATATAAATCTGGAGAACAAACAACCCACGTGAACCCGTATTATTAGCTTTAGAGTTTCACCTCAATCCGGGTATTACTCACAGTATTCAGAGTTACTTGTGTGCACGCAAGCCAACTGATCCTCGGCTCTGACTTCACACTGAATAAAGACAAACATGGCATGCAAGTGAATGCACAGGGTGACTTCATGAAACACACACTGCAGGCACAGGCTGGCTCAGCTTCCCTTCGTTAAAGTGGCTGTCGGAGGCGATATAGTAATCCTGTTTTAATGGCTGAGCCCCTTCCCCCACCATGAAGTGATGGCCCCAGACATATCGCCGCGCCTCTCTTAAGGGAGAAGTGTCAAAATCAAGTCACCACTGTGTCCTTCGCAACACATTTGACAACAGTCACGAGTTAAAAAGGAGGAAAAAAAACGATCCTTTCCGCCTGTGTGATGACTTCTGAGATTCAGTCAGGTGTGTTTCCACAGTGCATGTGAAGTCATAAAGCCATTTGTTCATACATATAGGACGAACTCCCGGGAGTCTTCTCAGACATTCATTACAATAAACCAGTGTTTGTCTTCTCACTGTAAAGTAATGCCAATCTGCAAGGATTATACCTCATGTTTAATGTTATCTATGTGGATTACAGAAGAAGAAGAAACTCAATGTGCCCTTTGTTGGAATAATGAGATCCTATAATTAGACTCCACACTACTCTGCTGCGTAATGTTTTTTTTGGATTTTCCATTTTTAACTAATGAGGCTCCAAATATCAATGAGCAAAAGGAACAGATTTACAGTTTACCTTATATGACTCAATAATCCTAATTTGGTATGATAGCATCTGTCATGTTGTCAAAAGCCAGATAAGATTATATACATTAATTTCACCCTTTGGCCCCTGATATCAAACAACAACGATTGGTCAATTAATAGGTTACTCAGCTGACATCGAATCAATTGATATGAGAAAAATAATTTTCAAGAGATTTATAATGCAATGAGCCCAAACATTTTGTGTTACCAGCTTCTTAAATGTAAGGATTTTCTCGGTTGTATATATTATAGGAGCTGTAGTTCAGGTTTATTTAGATTTTTTGGTGAATCTGACTCGTTGTTTGATGTGTAAAATGTCAAGAAATAGTAGAAAATGCTCATCACAAGTTTCTACACCCTGATGTGTTGTTTTCAAATGTCTTGTTTTGTCTCACCAACAGTTCAAAAACAACAAAATATATAGTTTATAAACATATAAGACAAAAAAGCAACAAATCCTCAAACTAGCCAAAAAATTCCAACCAGGGACGATTGCAGCTGTAACTGTTTCTAACAACGATTTTCACTACACGATTATCGTGGCCAAACGAAATCAAGATAACGATATTATTCTAATATCTATAGAACATTTGAATAAGAAGAAAAATGCTATTAGTCAAATCTATCCTTCACTTTGTTAAATGTGTGTTTTGTCTATTTTTTGGCAAATGCATTTAACCCAATATAAGTGTAAGATGGAGAGAGAGTCCGAGTACAAACAGACATTATACAAAATGAAAAGCAAAAAGTAGGGATGGACTGATATCGGGGCAATTATTCAGCATTTTTTCGATTAACAATATTGTCGTGATTTTGTCAGATTGACAATAAAATTAATCAGTTCAAAAAAGCAATACTTGTCAGCGGTCTCTGATTGGTCACAGGAATCAGTAGAAGGAAAAGTAATAGCCTATCAACATTGAATAATCTGAATCGGCAAAGAAACTAGTGACTAAAGTTTACAAATAAATGTTAGTGGAGAGGAAGAAAACAGAAATACTCAAAGAAATACCTCAAATTGCACTTGAGTGAATTGTACTACTGGTTATTTGTATTTTTACTACAAATGTATATTGGCTCCAAAAATCAGTCATTGGTTCACATTATGGTTACTAACATCATCATCAGTATTGGTGTCATAAAAAAACAACAACATTTCAATCAATGCCTTGTGAAAAGGAAACCAGATACACTGAAAAACAAAACAGTCCACAAGTTAAAACATCTGCACTCCATTATTCACAGGATATTATCAACATCTTGCGTATTATTAACACCATGTCAATATTTAATTTTCTAATATCAGTATCGGTATCTGGTTTTAGTCTGTTGGTTAGACGAAGAAAACGTTTTGAAGATGTCACCCTGGACTCTGGAAAACTTGTGACGGCTTTTTAAAAAATGTTTGCAGCATGTTTTGCTTCATTAGATAGCCAACAGATTGCAGGACATGAGCGGACAGGGAGATGACAAACGACATGCAACAAAGGTCCTCAGCTGGACTCAAACCGGACTCATTACAGTGTGTGACCCGCGCCTTAAACCCTACCAGGACGCCCAGTGTGAGAGGACCATTTTTCAGCATGTTCTAGTGTTTTTTTTGGATCAGTTGATTTGTTAATTAGCATAAAATGGATCGAGAGTCGAATGCAAAGCAAAACAATCATTGTTTGCAGTAAAACCAACGATGATAACAAATGCTAGAAAATAATGAAATAAGGGTAGCAGCATATAAGGTAGACAGCAGCTAAGTTGGATGGGTTAGTCCGCCTATTGGGCCCGATATTCAGCAATTTCTGATTAGCAGTATCTGTGTTTTTTCTGTCAGATGAAATACGCAGATTTAAAAATGTGCTGCTTTGGCTCCGATGCGACATCCCGTCGTATCTGACTGGTAACACGTTACACTCAGTAGCCTATAAACACTGAATAATCTGACTCTGCGTAGGAACTATTAACTAAATGTGTCAAATAAATGACATGGAGAGGAAGTTTAAAGTAGCAGGAAATGGAAATACTCAAGGAAGTACCTCGAAATTGCACTTAAGTACAGTCAGTAAATTGTACTGCTGGTTATATGCAAATGTATATTGGTTCCAAATGTCAGTTATCGCTACACATGATTACTAATATCTGACTAACGAACATCAAATCATCACTTTTGTTATCAGCCCTAAAACAAACATATCAGCATACAGCAGCAGGCAGAGAGCAGCTAAGTTTGATGGGTAAACATTGCGGGTAGTCCAATTATTGTGGCCGATATTCTGCATGTTCTGTTCATCTGTGATTTCAGATTGCGGATAAATTAAATAGATTTAAAAATGTGCTACTTTGGCTACTTCGTACTCAAGAACAGTAGGCTACTTGAGTAAACTGCACTGCAAGTTCTGACACAAAGAGTTTGCTTTTAACAGAAACCAAATATCGGTTTGATTTTCTAATGATCGATCTCCTCCCTGAAGAAAAAGCTATACGTCGGCCTGGTAAACAACAGACTTTGATACGAATCGAACTAGGTGGAAACACAGACGTACTGTAAAAAAAAACAGCCAACGATAATGAACCACTTAGCATCAGCTCCCTGCGCACGGTGATCTAAAACCAGGCGGCACGAAGCTACTGAATAAGTGATCAGCGGAGAAATCAGCCGACATTTTTTTCTTCTTCCCCTTACTACATCAGGTCACAAAAATAGATCTGAGAGCAGACACAAAAGAAAGACAGAAAAATCACACTTGGAAGCTGAGCGCATGAGCGATCGAGGAGAGAGGCTGGAGGGGGGGAAGGATGGAAGAAAAAAAAAAAAACACACGGCGCGTAATGTATCGGACGGCGCGCGGCATTGTTGTTGTGAATACACCTGCTCTGCGCTGTCATCCTCTGTGACGCTCAGCAGCGGGTCAGAACAAACACACAAGCACAACAAACAACAACACTGTGCAACCTTCCTCCTCCTGAAACGCCTGCTGTGTGTGGATGGACACCGTCGGCGTGAATATGTAACAGTTGTTGAAGGCAAAGAGAGAGAAAGAGAGATGGAGGGAGCCTCGACTTCCGCTAACAGCTGCTCGGCTCGCTCAACTTCGCACGAGGAACAGGCAACGGAGAAGAAGAAGAAGGAGAAGGAGAAGAAGAAGACGAAGACGACGAGAGAGACGGACAAGGGTGGAGGTGGTGGTGGGGATGTAGGTTTTATCATGACAACAAAGCTATGGAGCTAATTTTGAAGCCATTTGTCCTCCACATGAAAACACGCACTACCTTTTTTGCCACTCACACGCGCGCACAAACACACGCTCTCCATCCTCACGCGCACCTCCTCCTCCTCCTCCTCTCTACTCACCACAGCTGTCTCTTAGTGGGCAGGCAGTCTTTGTTGGAGGCTGTCACTCCCATGGCCATCTGCATCACCGTGATGTATTTCTGGTACTTCATTTTGTCCTCCTTCGCCACTACTGTCACCGCAACTACTACTACAACAACTACAACAACTGCAACTACAACAACTACAACTAGTTCTACTTCTAGGAATCCGCGCGCCACAAAAGCGGCACAGGTGAGCGTGCATTCAAATGTCTGTTATTGTCCCCTGGCACCCGAGGAGGCATCTCCAGAAGCGAAAGCGCCATTTCCACGTCTGGAGGAGAGTTGACAGGGAGAACGCTCCCCGAGGAGCTCAACGAAAGGTACCACGCCGCCGCGACCCATGTCTCTAATCTCATTAGAGCTCAGAATAGATTGGCTAATCCATTCAATTTTTAGTCAGGACCGGGTCATTGTTGTGCTTCGTCCCCCCCTCCCAGTCGCGGCCACTTTGTTTTTTTCTCTACTGTTTGTCTCCCCCTTTCTTTCTTAATTATTCTTATTCTGTTTTTCTAAAAGAGAAAGAGACAAACAGGAGTCAAGAGGCGGGATGCAGCGGCGGTGGCACCCAGGCGTCTGCGAGGTAGGAAAGAGAGTGAGCGTGTGTCCAACCAGAGAGGGAGAGAGAGCAGGGGAGTGACAGAGGAGGAGGAGGAGGAGGAGGAGGAGGAGTAGATAGAGGCAGCAGCAGCAGCAGCGATGTGCTGGCTTAACAGAGGGGGGGAACCTAGCCTACTACTGCTGAGTAATATCTCAGTGTTGCACATTTGGAGGCAACGTTTTTAGTGTTTTCTTTTTCTTTATGGGTGTCATTTTTTTTATTTATTTTTTTATCAGGATTGGTCCAGGATTTGGTTTTAAGGGTTGGTGGGAAAGCTCAGATAGGATGGAGAGGAGTGAAGCAACAGCAACGTGAAAAAAACAAAACAAAACAAAAAACAGCAATTCGGCACCAATTCTGAGGTTAAAACATGTAAAAATGCCAAGTCACTGAAGGCCAAAAGGAAACCTGGATCCTGAAGAGGTGAAAAAAAAACATAACAATGAAAACATAACACACAGAAACATGTACTCCCACCTCTGCCACACTCATACTGTATATGTATATATTTTAAATTTTCTATTAATACGACATATTTCTATACTTGTAATCTATAAAATGTGTAATATGATCACACAGATCCATTTGTAATTTGGAAGAATTGTAGCTACAGTAGTACCTCACTGTTATTAATGCAAAACCCATCGCCACGATAAACGATAGTTTCAGCAAACAATAGATATTATCAGCTACAGTTTAATGTCCCTTTAAGGAATGAAAACACTTTCAGCACAATGTACAAACACTTCACCATCATTTCACAACATGAATACTTGATATAAACTTGACATATGTATATTTTAATAACACTAATACAATATAATTCAATGCCTTAGATAAGCAAGTGTGCACAATTTAATTGACGTCAGTATAATGCTACAACCCTTGTTGCAACGTTACATTCTTTTAAATCCAGTTTTCAGTTTTTTGTTGTGACATCGCTGTGTTAATGGTCTGGTTAGGTTTAGAGACAAACATCACCTATGTAGGCTCAGGGAACGATCATGTTTTAGCTTACCTGCTCCTGTTGCCACAAACATGCATGGAAATTTCCCCTCAATCTTACAAACGATTCGGTTTTGTCGGCACTAACACAGTTGGAAAATGTCCCGACCCATACAAATACTGAATGTTTGTCTTTCTCCGGCTTGGCAGTCTGAACACCATCACCATCCCCTCCCCCCACGGATATTGAAAGTCAGCTCATGTACCTGTAACATGAACGTTAAAAGACACGTGTTGTTGACATTTTTATGACGCTTTTACTGTGTATTTTATCTCACACTGTATATACATAAAGTATATTTGTCCTTTTTATTGGAGATAGATTGATAAATTGACTGGGCAAATATATTTCAGGTGGTTTAGCAACACCATCTCTGTTAAATAGTTGTCCACTAGAGAGCACTGACAAGTTTACTTTTCAGCTGTAAAATGTCGCACTCTGTTAGTTTCTTGGTCTAAATGATTTAGAAATATAATTGAATGAACAATAAACATATTTTTACATATATACAGTTTTAGTATTGTTGAGGAAGCAGTCAAATGTATTACCCTATGTATATCAAGCATCTGGCCACAACAACTTCCTTTGGGATGAATAAAGCTTTATCTTCTTTTCTGTCAAATCAACTGAAGTTGTTTGTGTCTCATTCAACTACTGACCTTGTTGCTTAAATCTCAATCGCCTTAAGTAGCCGCACAGTGCTACTCTGCAGGTTTAACTGAACGAGGAGGCGAGTCACCATGATCTTATTGGCGGCTCAGTGAAACTGAGCCAAGCAAAGCTAATTAAGAAACTGCTCAGAAAGGATAGAAGAAAACAGAGCGCTTATTATTTTATGAAGCGAATACACTCGTATAAATACATGAAATGTTTGCTACAATAGCTGGCAGCAATGAGAGCGAACAATAGTTATGTTTTTCAAGAGATGAGTAAACTTGCCGCACCTTTATTTTTTTCATGTATGCGTTCTTTTACTGCCAATCGACAGAGTGATGTGAGGTTCATGTTACCTTTCCTGACCCTTTGGGGGTTCAGTGATTGATTCAGTGTCAAATTTAAATGCCCATTAAACATGAGTCTTTAGTGAGTCCTGAAGGACGAGGGGGCATCAGAGGAGTCTGTGTGCATACGATCTAAGGTAACGTGCCTCTCTGTGTGGTGGTATGTTTACATCTGCATGTTATCAGTGAAAGAATCGAAACAGTGTTTTCTTCAGGACTGTAGGGTGATTAGGAGGAGGGTGATGTAACCATAAAGACTCCTTCTGTGTAAACCCCTTTGGGCAGGACCATTAACCTTTAAATAAGTTGGCAGTGAAGCTGGATAGCATCCCGTGTTTTTTTCTTTTTTTCTTTTTTTTTTATACAATGAAACTGCACCATGAGGTGAGACAGCACATCTCTGTCGCTGTATTTACATATTTGTTCGGACTAATAAACAGAATGAAGGAAGGGAGAGCCACGGTGTATAAACCACAGTCGTCTTGAGATGGCCCATGCGCCGGAAAAAGTAAATCTAGATATAAACTCTATCTGGAAAGAGTGACACCGCGATAAAATTGCCAAGGAGAGAAGTCAGACAGGCAGGTAACTTGTGTTGGATGGGGCAAGCTGGTGAGCAGCTGGTGGGGAAGGTCAGCGGGGGAACTGCTGTTATCAGCACTGCTTGATATTGGCACGTATGAAAACAACAGAAAAACTCACCAAAAAGAAAAACACCTCGCCTTTCCTCTGACTCCTCTCATGTTTGTTTACAGTTCTTG
>OMLP01012637.1:0-25919 GCA_900302685.1 Spondyliosoma cantharus
CAGGGAGAGACAGTTTTGGTGGCACACGTGCCCAAAAATCTTTCAAGTGTGACTAAACATTTTCATTGGTCACACGCCTGAAATGTCAAAAAAATCTAACCTGCAAAAATATTTAACAAACAGAGTACTTTTACGATAGCATCAAAATATTATTTTTAAAACACTAAGAAGGCTCGACACAACATGAAACTTTGCCCGTGGTATCACCAGGGTCTTTACACATGAACTAGAGCATTGAGAACATTGTTTGTGTACACAGAGTTTACTAAAAAGACATTTTTTGAACAATTCACCTTAGCAGTTGCTTGTTCCACTCACCGCCATCCTGCCAGTGGAGAAGTATCGTTCTCCAGAAACAACGTAACATGAAGGACAGTTAAGGTGGAACGCTCCTAAAGCTTAGTTCCATATAAATGCACGGATAATTTGTTGTTTCGTCGTTAGTGATAAACAATATTGACCTTGAAGTTGAAAAAGGAGCCTCATATAAGAAACAATTCTAAAATCAAAAGCTGGAAAAGATCTCGCGTGGATAATTGTTGCTGGAAGACAGTAGCGTTCCACCTTAACTGACCTCCATGATAGGTTGCATTCGGAGATTGATACTTCTCGTCTGGCAGGATGGTGGCGAGCGGAACAAGGTTGCATTTAGGTGAGAGTTTCACTATAACATCAACATGCTATATATTGTGAAATAATACTAATTCAAAAGGTGATCTTTCATACAGAGGTAAACTTTCTTCTTTTTTTCAGTCTAACCTGATGTATGGCTGGAAGCTTTACTCCTACAGGACTCTGCTGGATGCAGCACAGACCATGATCAGCCTGCAGCTTGGCATTTTTAACTATGAAGAGGTTGGCATTAGACTATTATAACTGTACCACAGCAGATTATGACAGTTGACCCCTCTTCAGTGTATGTCTTCCTCTTGATCCCTCAGGTGCTGAATTACAATCCAGTGCTTGGGGCCTTTCTCATTGGCTCCTGCATCGTGTTCATGACCTTTGTGGTGCTGAATCTCTTCATCTCTGTCATTCTGGTGGCATTCAGTCAGGAGCAGATACATCACAAGGTAACTCACACAATGCCAAGTTGGAACTGAGTTGTTACCATTACAGAAACAGCCACTCATGAAACATATATCTCACTGTTCTTACAGCCATCAGAAGAAGATGAGATTGTGGACCTGATGCTGATGAAACTGTGCAGTTTGTTCGGACTCAAATTTAAGCAACAAGGTGGCGACTGCCTTACTGAGAGGCCAGATGTTTCATCTGCTTCGAATAATGGACTCTCGATTTCTTCTGGGAATATTTGTGATGGTTAAAATGTTGCCACAGGATGCTTTTCTTCAATTATTGCTTGCCATAGCTTGCTTCATTAGTCAAACAAACGTGTTGATGCTTTGTGACTGAATATTAAGTCCTTACAAGTCTATACATTTTCAGAATTTCTCTCCAGAGAAGCTGAAACACTGAAAGAATGTAGGAATTGAGGATACTACTTATGCTATGCACTGATGCACTGTGTTTAAGCTGCAGTATATTTTGTTAAGCAAATAAATGTATGTTTCTGTGACTAAATCTAGTACAACATGCTTTTATTCCCAAAAATATATTAATTGGTACTTGGTGACACATTTTGTTTGCATCAAGCTGACAAAAAAAACTTTCTACCAGCTGTCATCCTAAATTTCAGCAACATTTTTCAGATAATTATAGTTAGTTATATAGTTAATTAGTTTCCCACAAGTAAGTATATAGAAGTAGCCAAATAAAAATCAAATTAAAAAAATCAAAAAATCAGTGATAACAAAAGGTGGATCTTGTTTCTTTATAAAAACAAATATTGTCATTGAATATTAAGTTTATCTAGAATTAGAATATCGTTAGAAATCGTTTCAGAAACAACCAAACACAATTATGTCATCTAAGACTTATCTTATAGTACTCATAATACATACCATAGTACACAACAGGTAAGAAAGCATGAATACTGAATCACTTTTGACACAAAAAGGTGGCTGCATGAAACTACTGATAAAAAAAACAGCTCTTCGTGCAAATGATGTTGCTAACTCTAGATATTATTAGATTTAACATGATATCATTTTACTGCATGTAGGTGCCTTTAAATGCCTTTTTGCCATTTCAGTTATGTCATGGTGTTATTCTCATTTGCGTTTTTTTTCTTCCCAAATTGAATCATCCCATTTGGAATAGCACGAGTTAAAGACATGCATTTTCTGAAAGGAACTGGAAAACTGTACAGGCATAACTGCTCATAAGACAGCATACTGATTTATATCTCCTTTTTCCTTTTTTGTAATGATATGTATCACAAAAAAGGCAAATATACAAACACATCAGACATTTACTACATACAATGCAACAGAAAAATAAGACATTCTAATAGATAATGACTGCAAAGTGAATCTGCTCGGAGTTGTAAAGGTAAAAAAAATAACAGAAAGACAGAACAAAAGAAAGAAATGACTTTGCTAGTCTTGTTAGTAATGCAATAACTACTGTCCCTCTTGGAGATTTCTTCCACCTTTCATAAAATGTGTTATCATATGCTTGTCGAATCCATTAAATCAAAAACATATATCATGAAAGAGACACTGCTGTGAGGTGACTGATCTCTGTGGAAATATCATAATTAACCCCTACGTAGACACTTTTACGTATTGCGTCACCTGTGTGGGCGTGGCTCTCGGTGCCAGAGCAGCTCGGGTCGTTTGCTGACAACAACATGCGTCGTAGGCGGACCGACCGGGGACTCAACAACCGAGAGACGGCGGAGACGGTTAGCCAACTATAAGGACAGGGTCAAGTTAGTTACTACAGTTTAGTCCGAAAACAACTTTTAACGTTCTGTGACAGTCAAGACGGAGAAAAGTAAAAAAAAAAAAAAAAAAAAACGTCCTGCGACGTCACGCTGTATCTGAGTGAGGGGTGTCCGGTTTCTCAGTGTGAGGGATTGCGATGCCCTCTGACTTTACCACCCTTTTCAGCGGGGACCTCGACCTGAATGCTCACAGAGTCTTGTATTCAAAAGGTAATAAAAGCCTTCTTTTTTTAAATGTTGTTCTATATGTCGCTCGTGTTTAGCTAAGTTTCTACTCTTGCTGTAGTTTGTGAATATGTGTGTTAGCTTAACTTTATCCACCCACCTGTGTTTAGTCGTAACCTAACTGTTCATGTAGCCGCTCAGCCCTCCTTTCACTGTCAGTTATCTATAAACTGCCTCCTGTCCGTCACATGCCCACTGATAATAGCGTTCAGTTGAAGTCTTGAACCCCTCTGCTCTAACTTATCTTTCTTTTCATTTTATTTCTTGCTTCTGGAGCAAGGTGAAATGCTTTTTTATTTTTCAAACTGAAGCCCTGAGCAGCTGCATGCACACCGGTCAGACCAGTTTACATTTCCCCTGCCAGCTGAAAAGCAGTGCTGTCTATTTTCTGTGGGTTGTTTGAATAAGCCATCATTGCCCCCCCCCTCCTCCGTAACACACATGCAATACACTGCCCCTGAGAGAGAGCGAGAGTCTCTGCTGGGCCCATAAACATCAACTGTGTCATCATCAGTATAGGAGCCTCAGGCTGTCCGCTGGTAGAATAACTTTACTGAACTGAACTCATGAGAGCAGGTGTAAGTCTGAAGAAAATAAAGACTAAACTCCAGGCAGGGGATTATGTGTACTGTGGCATGCAAACTCAAGGAGAAGGTGAACAGGGCTCTGGACTGGCTTTTTACACTGGTTGCACTAGTGCGCCTAACTGTTTTAATTTGATTTCTTAATTTGTTTTGTAGAACAGGCTCCACAGCATTTTTCATGACTAAAGGAATCAATAGCCCAATTCAAAAAATGATATTTTGAGGTTGTGCAGCACAACTGACAAAATAATCCACAGAAAATATGTTTATAGGCTAATATTTGTTCCAAAGCAACTGCTTACACACTCAGTGTTTGTTAAATATTTTTGCAGGTTAGATTTTTTTGACATTTCAGGCGTGTGACCAATGAAAATGTTTAGTCACACTTGAAAGATTTTTGGGCACGTGTGCCACCAAAACTGTCTCTCCCTGGAGCACTGGTTAATAATTTACCCATTTATCCATTAAAAATGATTTTGACCTGAAAACAAAAACACAGTCAATCTTAAAAGTGGCACTTTCTACATAATTATGCTTTCAAATGAACGTTTGACTCGGGCACCTTCACAAAAAGACCCTAGGTTTCATTTTGGCGAGAGTTTCACTTTAAGTGTGGGAATCTGCTCACAGCGATGGAGTAGGCCAGGAACATGATGGTCATGACCACCAGGAAGCCTGAAATATCAGTCCAGGCTCGCTGCAGTGTGGCTGTGATCATGTGCAGCTTTGGGTTCAGTCTCAGCAGGTGCCACAGTTTGATTGTAGCCAACAGCACCAGGAAGGCAATCAGATACCCGAGCACTGCATCAGCCTTGGCCGTCTCATGGAAACTGGCATATCTGGAGACATGAGTATGAGAGGACAGGGTCCTGTTTTAACAATCTGTTGAGAGAGCTGTGGAATTGATTAAGGAAATAATAGTTCCGTTCCGTTTTCTATTTCCACTTTTTTTCCTGAGGGTCGCGGTGATGTTGCCCCCTTTTTCAGGGGGATTTCTGGAGCCTATCCCAGTTACTCGATGGACGAAGGCCAGGGTACACCCTGAATGAGTCGGCAGCTCATTGCAGGACCCTTACTGATGGCAGAGGCTGCCACGCATGGTGCCAACTGCACATGAGAAGCAATTTTGGGGTTCAGTATCTTGCTCAAGGATCACTTATCAAACGGCTCTACCCACTGAGCTGCAGCACTTACTCACTTAACTATGTTAGAGAATAGAAACTAGAAAATAAACAAGCAAAATGGACACTGAATGAACTGAAAACTTGTTGTTCATACCAATATTAAGATTAGATCTGTGGGTTGTGTTTTTCTTATTGCTTACTGGTCTTTGTGGTTCTGGTAGTACTCAATGTCCCGGTTTCCCAGTAAGGTCCTCTTGATGAAGACAGACAGCGCACTCCAGCTAAGGATGATAATGGCCAGCTCCAGAAGGTTCCACTTGCTCTTGAAATAAGCATGTCTCTGCTGCTTCATCAGCTTTCCCTGTCAGGACGAGAGGAGTTCATGTGAGGAACTTAAGTAACGTTGCTATTGATAATAGTAAATTCAAGTTCATACCTGGACAAACATGTAATAGATGATAAAGAGGAAGTAGATGGCTTCAGAGGCCATGACAAAGACGTGAAGGCCGCCAGTCGACTGGTAAAGACGCACACTCTGAAGCTCGCTGCGGAACTGGAAAGCTCCTGGAGGAAACACAACATAAGTCTTATAAAAAAAGTGTCCATGCAGCTCTCACACGGGTAACTGAACACTGACTACTAACCGATGGCTGTGGTCTCCAGCATGAGGGTGACGATGCAGAAGAGGTTGACGTTGGCGTTGTACACAGTGAACTCCACGAAGATCGCCTGGGTGTACACGTCAAACCAGGTGTTGTCATGAAGATGCTGAAGGGTTCTGAAGAGAAAAAAAAATGCTTAGATGCACAGTATGTCATTTCTGCTGCTAGGGGTCTCTCAATCAAAATAAAACAAAACAAAACAAAAGATTATGCAGCAAAATTTATCTTGACATAATTTCCTTAATGTATAATACCTACTTGCTTGAGTTTGGTGAATCTGGCCCAAGATCCACCACAAATCCTCCTCCTCTGTAGAGCTTCACGCTGCCCCAGATGGGGTACGCCCTCAGTTTACCCTGGGACTGGTACGCCCATGGGCTATTAAGGTCAACTGAGGCGTTATCAGCCACATAGTGGCTCCAGCCTGGACCGTAGGAGCCCATGTCCTCCAGCTCCCATGAGTACGGAGCATGGCAGTCCCGCTCAGGCTGCTGCATGGATGGAGCCACAGGGCAGGAGTTCTTATTCACCCTCACCTGGCGAAGACGAGTGTTACCCACCAGCTTAGAGTTCCCATCTGTGATGAACCCTGTGATAGATTTTATTAGTCACAGTCAGTCCTAATAAATTCTGCTTTTGGTCACAATTAACATATCTTATTCGACGCAAGCAAGGGAGTCAGATAATAACAGTTAATAACTTCACAACATACTGACCTGGGTACTCTCCAAACAGGTTGCTCAACAGAGTTGTGTTTGCCCAGGTGAACACATCCTGAATACTCATACTATCTGAGATGTCTCTGCTGAAGCTCTGTCGGATGTGTTGGGTCAGAAAGTAAGCATTGGGGTCCCTCTGACCGTAAGCCACCAGGAGCAACATCCACATAAATCCCATGTAGACTGCATCATAAACAAATATCTTACATTTCAAATTGTATCACATTACATCATGTGTTGTTATGTATTATCCTGGTTTTCCTACCAAGAATCTCCCTTATTAGGGCAAAGACTTTCTGCTCTTTGATCATGTTGTTCCTCATCCTCTCGATGTCAGTGGGAGGTGGTGGCTGATAGAAACTACAGGTACTGTCTCTTCTTGCTGCGCGCACTGCGTCATGATCATCTGATGAGAGTAATACTGGACTGATATGTTTTGTTTATTCGAACTGAAGCAAAAATGAAAACTGTGAAAAAAAAGTACCTGTGTTTCTCAGACTGTCATCTATCTGAGGCTCTCCGTACTCCTCCTGGTCAACTTTCTTCAGAACGAGAGCAAAGAAAGCAGCAAAACCAAGAACCTGTGACGGAAGATTTTCACACTTCAATACCAGGGAACCTCACAATGATGCCTGTGCTGTAATACTGTGAAGGACATCTGTGACGGTCATAGATAGCTTTGTAAATGTTTATAAAGGAATATATGAATTGTTATTACATTTGACAATAAACAAAGAATCAATAAATTATTTTACAAAGACATACATCTATATAAATACATAAAATTAATGAAAATTACTTTGAAATTATTCATTTCAAATGTCTTCTCAATACATACTCTTATCAGAGAACTTATTTTATGTCTTTTATTTCTTTTAACTTAAGTGTCACATAAAGACTTAGACTCTGCGGAGCCTTGTTGTTAATGTGTTTTGAGATGTGACAAGAAGTAGTAGAAGTAGTGTCAAAATTTGTTGTCACTTGTATAGCACTTTGGATTGCATTGTGATTTGTTTGAATTGTGCTATTTAAATAAAGTTTGAATGATTGATTGATGAACTTATTAGTACTGTAACAATTTCTTGAGGAGAAAAGGCTGAACATTGGTTGCACTGTGTGCACTGACGCTGAACTGTAATGTTGCTCACCTTCACAGGTTGAGTGATAAACAAACTCTCAAAGAAGGAGACCACCATGGAGATAAGCCAGCTTATAGAGCGGTCTTTCCCGTACGTCAGCCCGTACATCATGGTGAAATAACCCGACACCCCGCTGGTTGCGATCACCAGTATCCAGCCAACAAACATAAACCACCACGGCAACCCTCCTTGGCAGCACTTCTTTTTGGCGGAGTCTCCGTTGATGCTCTCTTCTGGACTGGGGCTGCAGTCCAGCTGGTCTCCTTCCAGGCTGGACGAGGGGAGCCGGTACTCCAGGAGACCTTTCATTCCCTGAACCTGCTGCATGGCTCTGTTGTAGCTGCCCGGGTTTGAAAAACGAGAAGGTCCCAACAAGCCCAACTCCTTCTCAACGTGACGCAGCTGCCTGTACAGGTACCTGCTGTTGTTGTTCTTCTTCTGAGCTTCATCTGAAGTCTTCTCAGGGCTCCCCCCCACACTGTCTTCTGTACGTGGAAAAAAAGCAACCATCAAGAAATCCTTCAGTGTTATTCATTTTCTATAACAGACAATATATATATTTTGACTTTACTAATTCAAAGAAATGTCCTTTCATGTCAACATAATTGTTGGTTTAGACCACTGACAGCATCAGATGATCATATGAAGAAAATGATAATACTTAATTAAAATTCATTTAATGCCAATACAATCAGGAATATACAGCTGAAGAGACATAAGAAGAAAATACTACTTTACTATGTATGAAAAGGCCATTGTATTTTTTCTTCCTCCTAATAAGTCTATTTAATTGGATCAACCAATAAAAATCTGAAACACACGATATGAAGGGCAATGTAAAGCTTATGTCGCTCTTTACCTTGTAGATTAACTGCACCTAAACTGAGGATCATAGAGCGGTCCCTCTTGGAGGCGTCACTGTAAAAGTCTCCCGCTGCTCGGTTCTGCTGTCTGATGATGTCCTCCACCAGAGACAGCAGAGTGTTGATGTCAGCCGGCTGACCAGACCGGAGCTCCAGCTCAGGCAGCGGACTCTTCATGGCCTTTGACAGTGACTGAGCAATCCTCTTAATGTCCTAATGGAGAAACCACATCGAGCACTTTACTGTAGACAACGGAAGAGTTATTATTACGTATGAAAATGACTTAGGAGAATCTGTTTCCTCACCTTGATCACAGTGTCTGGCGTGATGTCCTTCAGCTCTTTATGAGGGGAAGAAGTCTGTGAGGGAGAGACTCGAACAGTCTTCCCCTGTTTAGATGCTGAATCTGCTTTGGTGGACTTCTCTCGAGGACGAGTGTTTCTGAAGATGCTCACAATGAGGAGATTGATAGGAAACATGATGATCGAACTTTGAATTCCAATCATAACTTGTTGCCAGGTGAACTCGATGTGACCTGAAAAGTAAGTTAGGTTTAAACAGATGTGATTTTTTTATTGCACTACAATAACAGTTAAGGTCATTGTCAGAAATAATCACATCCTTTCTGAGTGTGCATGGCCTGATTGAGATTTGAATCCTGGGAAGCTTTATAAGTCTCATTTCAAAGTATTCTGTTATGTGATTAAATGATCAGAATATTTGAATTTAGTTACCCACCCAGGTCCATGGTCTGCTCAGAGGGGTCAGTAGGGATGCCCCAAAACATGATGCTGGTGAGCATTGTGCACAACAGCAGGGAAAAACAGCAGGAAACTCGCTGCACACGTGTGAAAGTGCTGCAGGGGGGCCGACTGATGACAGAGAACCAGATGTGGCCGTCACGGAAATCCTTGGCTGTCTTCATGAAGAACAGGTTACTAGAAAGTATTGAAGAAAAAACACATGCGGAGTCAGGAGAATGATACATTGAATCATAAAATGCTTAGTAATGTGTTTTTACCAGGTCTATAGCTGGTCTTACCTAAACCTCTTCAAATCCATCTCCGTCGCAACTGGGAAGACCTTGTCAAGAGCGCACTCTCCAACATCTATAGCCAGCCAGGAGTTACACAGGAAGTGCCATTTCTGACCACTCTCCAGATCCTGCACCATCACTTTGTTGACATACCTGTGTGTAACATCAATAGTTAGTACAAACTCAAGCTTAACTGTGATTGAAATCAGTCAGTCTTGCCCTGAAACCCTCACCATGCAGGGTGTGCTCCTGAGTTGTCGTGCCACAGCCTGATGCTCTGCAGATCTCCGAGGGAGAAGTGTGTAGTCAGCAAAAACATGTCCATCCCACCCCTCTCAAACACTGGCTTCTCAGAGTCTGTCAGGTGGTGGGGCTCACTTTCCCCCTCTGTACCCAGAAGAGTTATGGTCACCTAAAAACAATCAAGATGAACAGATATACTCAAAGTTGTGTCTGCATCATAACCGTCATCCAACAGAAGCAGCAGACAGGTACGTTGTCTGTTAGTGGATCATCACTGACCTGAGAGGAGGTGGCTGCACCATGCCGATGCCCTGTGCTGAAAGTTAGCATGTAACGATACTCAGCCAATGGGTCGTTATCTTCGAGCACTGTTATCTTGACCTACGAGAGAGTGGAAGACACAGTGTTCAGGGATTTGTTTTTATTGATTAATTCAATGATGAAAAGTAAAGGGTAACTACAACCCAAAGATATTCAGTTTACTGTCATAGAGAAAAAAAGAAAATGTGAATGTACTATACTGTATGTATAATTTACCTTTACTTGTATTTTTGATACTTGAGTTTATTTAATATCAGATACTTTGACTTTTTATCAGGTACTATTCATATGGGTGACTTTCACTTTTACCAAAGTAATATTTTAACTCGATATGTTTACTTTTACTCAGCTGCACTTTACAGTCTGCTTTGGTACTGACAATGTGAGGATTTCATATTATGTGTGAGCCAGTCTGAGCCTCCCAAATGGTCTGGCTTTTCAAAGATTCAATGAAATAATGTGGTGGAAGTCTTGACTGAGAATTACCTTGGCTGAGTCCTGAATGTCTTTCCTGCACGCCCACACAACAACCATGACATAAACAGCAAAGATGGTCCCCACAAAACACACCACCACAGGATTGTTGGTGAAAGTAGCGAAGAGTTCTGCGGTGCGTGACACATCCACTAAGTTGGGCATGACAAAGAAAGAGCTGCCGAAGAAAGTTAAGTGGTTACAGAGGCACTGAGTGACCAGATGTGTGGTGAGCGGACCGACCTGTAGATATAAAGAGAAAGAAATCCCACAGCTCACTTTTCAAGGATGTACTGTTACAACCACTGTGGATGCGTGTTATTATTTTTTAACTCACTCTGCAGCCGTCTTCACTCCAAGAGGACTCAGTTTCATTCCAGTATTTGCACTGGGCAGCGATGGAAATCACATTAACAGTGGCGTTGATGGATTTGACACCTGGCTCCACGATCGGCTTCATGACAAGGTAGTGCACTCCAACATCTCCTGTTCTGTCTTTGGGACTCAGCACCCAGGTGTATTTCTCCCCTGTGTTGAAATGACAGAACTGTATTCAGCCTGTCCAACTTTGAATACGTTCACCCAAAACACAAAGGAAGTTTGAAGTAATGGACAATCAATACACCACACTGCCTCTCTCGAGTATAGTTTAAATTTGACTTTCAGACGTATTATTATAAAAAGTAAATCTGTTTTATATTACCGTCTGTGGCATTCTCTAGAGGGATCTGAGTCTTAGCCACATGATTCTCATCATTTGGATAATCTCTGTATCCCAGGAATAGCATGAAGGAAATGTCTTCAGACGGCTCCATTTTCAGCACGAGTGTTACATCCGGCGAGGGGACGTCAATTATTAATGTGCTGAAATTGGCAAGGTCCAGGACTGTGCTGTTCTCCCGGCCAACGTCAAGCCTTGGCAAGAGAATCTGAAAAAGCAGGAAAACACATCATTCTGAAGAGTCTACTGGTGTTAAAGTAGAAAGTAGCTAAAAGTACCTCTACAAAATACTACCTCTATTTCTTCAGGTAAGTTCTCTACAGTGATGACAGCGCCATTCACTCTGGTGAGAGAGACGGATCCGACAGCTCCTGTGATGTTGTCCTCCTTCCAGGAATACGGATTTGTCTCAAAACTCATCATCTGGAAGGAAGTGGGCACGTAGAATAGGGCAATTTGTGCAAAAATGTAACTCATAACTTTATTTAGGATTTTTTCTGTTGATTCCATCACCGTAGATGATGTTTTGAGATTCTACACTTCGTTCTTCCATTTTCTATTTCCAGATAAGAATTTTTTATTCATGAGGAATGAGCGAGTTACTACTGACACTCTAACTGGTCTGGGTATTACAGATGTTTAACAGTAAGGAAAACCTTATACATCCCACACTGCTGACCCCTCCTACCGCGGGAAACAAACTTTTTAAGACACTCCTGTGTGTCGCCCACAGTACACACACTTACTCTGACATCTACTGGCTCGTCTGGAGAGACAATATGAGCAGGCAGTGTGGGGAAGGAAAACCTGGAGGACCTGTTCTTCTGGACATTTATATCCTGCATTTGCATCTTTCCCGGAGACACTCTGCAGGAAGCACAATCACAATATTCTTAGTGACTTCAGTAAACCCTAGTTTATCAAGTACATGTTCTAGCCAGTGTCAGTCATCTCTTACCTGTTGACATACACGCTGATCTGACCAGAATCAATGATGGCAGGCTCTCCGTTCAGCTTTTTATTAATCAGCAAAGCACTTTGGACATTGTTTATCCCAGTGAGAAGAAACTCTGAGACTTTTTTCTGATGAAAACATAAATCATCTTGTTTGGTAAAGACCATAGAGGACAGAGGAAAAATAGATATTTAGCAAGTGATCAGTGATAGTGTTTCCCTTACATTTGATGAAACGTTCAAAATATTACTGGCTGCTTCGACTATTGGTGTAGCAGCTTGCACAACTTCTCCATCATCTCCATCTTCCTGATTAACGCTGACAGTGCTGAGGGAGGCGCTGAGGTCCACCAACAATGAGCCAGCTTCTTTCTGGAAAGAAAATAAAGCAACAAAAGGTTAAGCTTGTTTTTAATTATGAAACAATGGCTAAGATGTCATTTACAGCTGGTGTTGCGAGACAGAAATCAGCTAAATCTTCTATTAGGTATTGTTATTGCCTATTTACAAAGGTCTGTACTGGATTTTTTCCTATGGACATTCGTAGATTTCTTAATGTTGCTGTACTGATATACTGTACTGTACTTGAGCAGCTGAACTGAGCTCGTCAGGACGCTGGGTGAGTCCAGCCACAGCTCTGGCCGTCACTTGCACTCCCTGAGTGGTGTTGCTGGGTGAGTCCAGAAGAACCGAGGTCATTCTGGTCAACATTTGCTCTCTGAGCTAAAGGGGAAGGAAGTTCTGATAAACATCACGTTGCTCCCCATGCGTGTTCATCAACATCAAACTCAAAATAAAAACTAAATAAAATACATAAATCTGGAACTGAACATCAAAAAGGTACAAAATCTAAGTTAACCAAACTGATTAATGGGTCGACTTCTAGTTGTAAGCCTCAAAAATATCATTCTGTTACCTTCATCCTTGCATCCTTCTGATCTTGGCCGGCCTCTATGTTCAACATATCAGAAACTGAAGTAAATATTTGTCCGAGGGCCTCACCGGAGAGCAGCCCCTGCTGCTCTAACTGACTCACAGTATCCTCCACTGCAGATTGGAGAGTGTCGACAGAGGTGCCGGAGCTGCTTCTTCGCACCTTGAAGAACAATAACAGTCAATCAAATCATTAAAAGTCTTTGACATGGGCAGCCTGTTTTGCCAATTTTAATTCTTCTGATCATGTTAGATGACAAACCTGAGTGGAGACCGTGGCGGTGGCTTCCTCATATTCATTTTTCACAGTCACCAGAACAGACAAACTGTAATTGTTGCTCTCATCGCCGAGAGGCAAGAAGACAGATTTCACCTCATTTGCATTACTGCAGCGTAAATGTTGGCCTTGAAGAAAAAAGAGACAATTTAGTCAGACTTGTGAGGAATTCTTGATTATGTCTGAGTTTATGGGTTGTTAAATAGTCATAAAATTAAGATTAATAACGGGCAATCATTTTCACTTTAAAATTTGTTTAAAAGTGAAATAAATCAAAAGAGAAAGTGGTGCAAATTCCCACCTGTGTCTGTTTTGAAGCAGTAATAGCATCCCGTGGAGCAGAAAGAGGTTGCTTTGCAGGTAATGTCAAAAGCATCGAGGACTGTTCCCGACCCTGGAGAGATGCTACATGAGGGGGGGGTGGGGGTTGTAGGTGCAGCAGTTACAGCTGGTTCAGTTGGTGCAGGACCTGGTATCGGTAAAGTGTATTTGGCGAAACCTAGCTCCGTCTTGCCTGTAAAAAAAGAACACACATTTTGTAAAATCGATTTATCAACTTCTTTCAAGGCCAGAAAGTGAAAAAAACTTCTTAATTTTAAGCAAACAAAATTAATATAGTGTCAAACACAGCACTGCTTTTGAAGAGTCATTAACTGGATCTAGAAATGATCATTGACAACAGGATAAAAACGTACTGTAAGCAATCACACTGATGTTGCGCAATGTTTCCCTTGAAGCTTTCAGATGTTGGCTATGTACAACATAATCAGTGTCGCCATCCTGCCTCTCAATAGACGGCCTTCTACCTGCTTTGGAGTAACATCTGCGAAGGTCCTTCTGGAAAAAACATCAGTTAATACTGTAAGTGTTTGATCTATTAATCTCTCAGGCAACAGTTTAAAATCAATTAATGCTGGATAGGCTGATTCAGACTCACCATCAAAGGTTTGGGGTCTTCAATATGCCAAACTACGTCTGGGCAAGTTGTCTCACAACTCAGTTTTAGCTTTACATCGCTGTTCACATTTACTGAAGCACAATTATCACAACTGCAAGAATAAAAGAAAATATATAACTATGACCCATTCCAACTACATGTATACAGCGTTACAAGATTTGTTGTGGTGTGTCAACCCCTGCAGCGATCAGCAGAGTAATTATTTTGAAAATATCTGATCTTAAACAAATGGACGACTTTTACCTGATGGTGACGTCTGTGAATTCCTTCAGATCAACAGAGATGCACTTTGAAGCTGCAGCAAGTTTAACCGATTTCCTAAACCAGGTGGTTCTCCTCACCATCACAGCGTATTTGAAAATATCAAATGGGTCTGGAAGGCAGTCTTTTTCCACAACATGAGTCTCACCCTGTGTCTTGTTTCCGCATTTGCATTCTCCTCCTGTATGAAAAGAAGCAGAGGTAGAACTTGAAAATAGAAATTACAGTGCTGCTGTTGTATAGAGAAAATAAAATTATGAATCGCAATTACATGGGGTGGACAAAAAAACAAGAACACAAAGCAATCAAGTAAAACACTGTTTCCTAACAAGAGGATCTTGACCACCACTAGGGGTTGCCAAAGCAAAGGAATGTAAGATGTGTGAGAAAAGTTCTAAAAAAAATCCATAATGGGCTTACATTTAAGCGTTTCATTCATTCTGTTTTTAAATCTCAAAGTTACACAAGTTAGATTCATTGAGCCTTCACTCTGCCAAACAGCCTTGTACTGCATTGGAAAAGTAGGAAGTTGAAACAGCCAAAGAGCTAATAGAACAAATACAAAGCTTCAGGAATAAGAAAACACTGAGTTTGTTTCTAAAAGAAAGTATTTTTAGTACGTATGATTGTTATAAAAGAAAATCATGTTGATGACAGAGAATTGTATTAAAAGTTCTAAAAATATCTGTACAAATGTATCTTTAATGCAAATTCACATTTACTTATCTGCTGCTCAAAAATCCATCCAAATGACTCATTTACACAAACTTCCTGCAGTTATTGTGTTCACTGTTTGGGTTGGTTTTGGTGTGCAAGTGTCTGTATACTGGTATTGTTATGCGTTGAATATGACATATGATAAAAAATGTTCGTCAGTCAGAGGTCCTCCGTTAACTCAATGATAAATAAGAGATCCTTTAAGGAAAAAGGTTGGGAATGCCTGCGGTAGAACAACACCACTAACTACAACCTCAGAAACTATCATCCAATTGAATCACCACCTCTTTGACAACTGTAAGTTTATATATACAGTAATGTCCCAGCTATGATCATGTGTTTTTGGAGGTTCTGTGTTCTATTGACATACAAACATCACCCTGGCTTTGGAAATCTGAATAAACTCTCGTCCTGGTTTAGAGAAACCAGGATATGTTAGTTGGAGTATGCTGATGGAAACCAGAACACTGTGAAACCAGAGGACCTTCACAGGTTTCTGATCATTGTGATATAAGATGATTGATGACGTAATGGTGATCTACACTGAAATTACATTTCTAACAAGTCTGACACCTTTTCTGCTAAAATGAAAGAGAAGATTGGGCTGGAAGAGATTAATTGTATTAGTGCGCTCATCTTCCCTCTCTGATGATCAGATGGGGAAAACAAATCCAGCTGGGTCCAGACAATTAAGAATGTTCTCACTGATATACTGAGCATAGTTCTGAAAAAGTTTTTTGATCATGTGTGTTTCTCTAATTGTGTGAGAGAAAACTAAAAAATGTTAAGCGGCGAATTAATTGTTGTGCTTACTACATTTCCATTCAAATGTGAGTCCTTTGCTGGGTAATGATTCAGTCCCAGTTGGGCTTAGTTTGACACTCTGAGTGTAGTCGACCAAAGTGTCTGGAGTAGCCATCATCTTCAAGTCATCAGAGTCGTCTGCATCTGCCTGTGGATGGAAACAAAGTCATTGTGCTGCAACAGAAACAAACATGTACATATTGATAATTAAATGTTAGATGAAATAAATGTATGCACAGATCACACACATCGTATACATACTGTGTTTTCATAGTCATCTGGTGACCGGTCAGAGTAATTCTGACAAGCCTGAAGAATGTTCTTTAAGTCCACGTCCATATCAGAGGTGGACAAGGCATTCACAGCTCGTACATTCACCTTCAACAGTCCTTCGCCAAAACAAATAGTTTTTAAGATCACTGCTCACATGAATTATATGCTTTGGTTTTTCATTTCATTACGGTACAGCTTAGGCTGAAGTACCTTCAAGTGGGCTTGAGAATGTATAAGCTTGAGAGCTCCCGTTAAGCATGTCTCTGGTCTCAGAGATAGTGTCCGTGGCTCCAGTCAGAGTGAAGAGCAGCTCCACAGGGGTTCCTCGCTCCAACAAAACACCAATGATGAGATCAGCGGAGTCTGGACAGTCGTCTCCCTCTGCTGTCACTGACGCCTGCAGGCCTTCGACTGGCTCCAGCAGACACAGCTCCAGACCGGTGGACACCGGCTGGGATGTGACCCTGTTGGAGGCGGTTAGGGTCAGGTTGTGGCAGCCATGTCCAAGCTTCTCCAGCACAAGGGCACTCAGTGTGATGTTGTTGGGTGTGATCCCTGTGTCCACAGATGAGTTTGCGACCACATGGCCTTTATGTTGAATTGTGTAGGAAACATTTGTACCTATTTACAGGAGGAAAAAAAAAGGGCAACAAATTATTTTGTTTTTTGAGAAGTGGTTTATTGGAGGCATTTATTCCCCTACAGTGTAAGACTGACTTACCTGCCTCCACTTCAACTTGGATCTGAACAGGTCTACCATGGAGAGCATTGAATTTAGTGCCATCTGTTGACATGTTCCTGCTATAGCACATAATGAGACCGAACTCTCCGACAGGCTCCTGAATGGTGATGGATTTCTGAGCTGTGACATGCCAGTCACTGGTGCTGCACTCCACTCCAACCATAAAAACACCAGGACGGTTGAAAACGTGCATCACATTGCTCTCCATCCTGTAAGTGAAAGGTTTAATAGTGTTTAACTACTACACAAATAAAATCTATCTATCTATCTATCTATCTATCTATCTATCTATCTATCTATCTATCCATCCATCCATCCATCCATCCATCCAGAGAATTGCTATTTTACTTTCTATCTGCCTGAATGCAAAGTGTTGCTTACTCTGCTGGGCTGTATGGATCAATAGTGTGGCCGTCTCCAGCACTCAGTTTGCATGTGAGGTTTCCCTGAAAAGGATGAAGGAGCCACTTCACGGTGATGGTGACATTATCAAAGACGGACGCCAGCTTGCTCATCAACAGGTGGAGTCCTGAGAGGAATTCATATTTATCCATGTTGTAATAAGAGTTCATCTAAGTTCACTCAGCATGGCAACAGTATGAATGAGTTGAAAGTCGACTTGCAAGTTTAGCTTGAGAGGCTACATAGTTCTGCTGTCAAAGGAGGTGAGAGGTGAAAGAGCAATACAAGACATGCACGACATAGTATGAGCATGACGACATCAACCACAACTTTGGCTAAGTCCACCTAGTTGTTAACTACACATAACCCACGACTTCATGCTCTCGTATAGTGGAGGTATAAAAGGACACATCTGACCATGTTTGCAGTGGTACTCTATAGACAGGTAACTTCCGAGCATAGGACACGGTTCACCAAAAGAGCTCAGATCCACTGGAGCCTGGCAAACCTGCAGTCCGTGACAGTGGGCTGGAATGACACACAAGTCAAGTAAATGATTCACAAATTTTCATCCTATCTAACTCTTTAATGAGAGGGTCTAGTAGCATCTCATTGCTCTTAAAGAGGTATATTAACAAGAAGAAGAAACAACATTATATTTGCTTCATAACGGCATGAACCCCTGTGGCATTACTAATCCCAGACTAAGATGAATGTGAATGTATTTTAACACCAAAGTCTATTCAGCTCCTGAGAGCGGATTTGTCTAATGTCTTTTCTGGAACTGTAATCCTTTTGTCTGCCATCACAGGCAATCATGGCTGTTGTGTTTGACACAAAGCATGAAATAAAAACGTAGCTTAATAGGATTTGAGTGGGTTTTATGTTGCAGCAGCTTTAACAAAGTCAAATATGTTCCCATAGATTTTATTGTTAATTCAAATGTGCCTTTAAACAAAATGTTCCATTATTTAAAATAGCAAGTTATGTAAATAATTTGTCATGTCATTATACATATTTTGCATGTATTTTTCTATCATAATTGCTAGAATGTTAATATGTAGGATAAAAAAAAAAAAATAATAATAATTTAAAACACTTTTGTATACCTGTGACTGAATCCGTGACATCTATCCAGCTGCACTCCTCCTGGGAGGATGTAGGTGCAGCTGTGAGTTTAGATCGGCAGTAGTGAATTGTTTTTCGACCATAGAAGCCGTCGTCAATCTCTATAACTTGACCAGAACCACACTGCAGTGTCGCATTATGACCATCACATGCGATAGATCGCCCTGAATCTGAGGGGGGGGATGAAATTCAAGAATCAAACAAGGGGAGAAAACACAACATAAGTTTAATGCTAGACGTTTATTTATTTAGGAGAGCGCACCAAACTGGCAGATGAAGTTGAGCTCCTGACTACAGTTTCCTGTTGCTTCCCACTGGAAGCCTGAATGTCTCAGGACATGTCCACAGGATGTGTGTGCATCTGGACTGTTCTCCCAGTTACTATAGCTGATGTCTGAGCCATCCAGCCATGCAAGGGAACCTGGGAAAGGACAAAAAAAATCACAACAATAAGACTGATCAAACTTTGATTTTGAATTCTGTTTCTCGGGTAAACTGCTGCAGAAAATGTTAGCACTACAGTTGTTAACAAAAGCTTGTTAAGATGCAATTTAGCGATCATAAAAGAACAAAGCAGCAGATTGAGCCGGTGACAGAGTGAATGAATGACAAAGAGTCATCCTCTGTGAGGGGGAATAAAAGGCACATTTGTAAATCAAGCCACTTGACAGCAAGCCAATTGAGACACTCAAATGAATGAGAAATATCTCTTTTTACACCTGCTGCTTGAGGGAGATACCTTAACGCGTCAGTGCTCTAACAAATGTCAGTAAACAACCACACTGCAGGTCTCTACAAAGAATGTGCAAGCTGCCTAATGAGATAGCAGCTAAGGCAATAATCCTTATTTTTGACATTTTTTCACTCAGTTATTAGATATTTAATCATTGATCACTGATATATCAAATACTGACTTATTTCTGAAATGGTAGGTTTTACAATAATGTATAGGCTTTTCTTTTCTTTTTAATATCATTATTATTTTTTTATATTACACATATATGTAGTAAGTCACTAAAGATCTAGATAAAGCCATTAAAAGTTGTTTAGGTTTCTACTCTGGTTCCCCTGTCCACATGCCCTCTCACCCTCCGAGGCAGCAGAGTCAAGCGTGAGATTTGGAGCTGCGGGTGCCAGCCCAAGCCACCAGTCCTTCCCCGGCTCCAGGTGCTTCTGAAGAAACTGCTGGATTTCATCATTCAGAATGAAGGCAAGGTGTCCTCCGCCTCGCTCACACCAACCCTGGGCACTGAGGAAGGATCGTTGCAGAGCCACAAATTCATAACAAGAGCCATCAAAACCCTCCTGGTGCTCTGGACAGTAGAGAGCCTCTGTATCCTCCTCAGCATAACATGTCCAGCTGAGGTAGAGAAGCAGCAAAGTCAGTGTGGGAAAAGTGGTGCTCTCCATCTCTGTGACCACCTGCACACTGCTCAGACTCTCTTAGAACATCATGTCTTTAAAGGGCATTGACGTCAGCAACTCTTGAGGATTATTCCTAACATTAGGAGGGCTACCTTGATGGCTGTCCAGCTTTGTGTTGTGCCAATAATTCTTGTGCACAAACAAAACCCAGGCCTGCAGTGAAAAGGCACCAGATCCCACTGTCAATAGCCACTAATTGCTCCTCTGCCTCCATTAATGCAGGGGCCCACAACCTGCAGAGTGAGATAAGCTTCCCATTCAGACCTGCTCCTACCGTGAAAATGAGCCAGATGCTCCAACTGTCCGGTGGGCCTGTTGTTGTTTAGACTTATACGGAAGGTTGAACTAAAAACATTGGTGAAAAGGTGGTAGCTTTTACGTTTACATGGTGTTACCTCCTTAACTAAACATTATAAAATATTTTTTGGAAATGTTATTCGTACAGGAGTATCTTATAACATAAAAAGGATTGCATATAATTTAGGTAGGCCTTTTTCACATTTTGACTTCTAACAGTAGGACAAACACAGCAGTAAATAATCAAATGAATTATGGATGAATTACTAGTTTGTTGCATCAGGTTCAGGTTTGTAACTGAGGACACATATAGAACAAAGCCTTAATGTTGTCAGTAGCACATTTGGTTTTCTTACTATGTGAAGTCCAAATGGCCATTGCAAAAATGATCAAGTCTGGACCATTTGATATACTAATAAAATACTTGAGTACATATACATATAATATATGAAAAGACAATATTTTGTGTATTTGTTTCTCCAATCTGGACTCAAACAATGTAGGCTTCAGTCTTCATTTTATAAAGGAGACATATTTGATAGGATAGATAGAGCAAGTTCTTTGGGAAAGCAATTCACAGTAATAGGTTTCAGAGTTAGCAAAGCTAGCATTTTTCTTTTCCACATGTTTTTTCTGTACAGTCAGATTTCATACATTATTTTAGATTGTTAATCAATTTTAGCAATGAATACTTCATAATTTGTCCCAATTTTTAGTTTTTAATCACATACTAATTACTGTATAATAACTTAATTTTGCAAAAATGTGTCAAAATATTGTACTGTAGCTAAGCTAGCTAAGTTCTAACATTTCATGAATATATATGAAACATAAAAAAACATTTTGAACATTTCATCTATCACAAATATTACACGAATCATTACGGGTTTTCTTCTAATACATATATTCATTTAATTATTGTTTCTTACCTTTGTCTTTCCACTTTAAAAATATTTTATAAACATATTTTATAACCGTTAGAAAAATGACCCCTGAAGTACCCGGATGTTTGACGTCATAATGCTGAGACGAAGCTGGCTGAGGACATGACTTGTTGAGCAACCGGTGGGATTAAATACACGTCCCATGGTTAAACTGACGCCACATCTTCACAATGTTGTCTTGCAAACGGAGCTTGGGCAACCTTATGGTCTCTGCTCGGCGGGTTCTTCTCAGTGATCAAGTAAATACTCTTTATTCATCCTTGCACTGCGGCTCAAACGGTGTGCCTGTGATGCTAACACGACTTTGCTAAACTTGACGCAGCCCATCACCTCCCCTCGTTTCTGCCTCCTCAGGTTGTTGTCTCTGGCCTTGTGCGGAGATGTCTGTCCACACAAACAGACGGAGAGGTACGCATCGCAGAGATACTGAAGGAGAAGTTTCCGTTAGCCTCGTCGCTCAGAGTCGTGGACATATCAGGTAAACAGATGTATGAAGATGAAGATAAGGGCATGGACACGTTATTGTGCTAAACTGGCAAATCGTGTTCATAATGAACTTAAATGTGCCCTTAACATCCACTTCCCCCCACTGCTGTCTCTTCAGTTTACTGGCAATTAACCATACATTATGTATGGTAACACGAGACTACTTTAGTGTTTCTGGCTGCATCATTTTAATCAAATGAATATATTCCAGATGTTCAAGAAAGTCAGGACATCATAGTAGTTATTATATATGTTTGTGTATATTGTGGTTGTGAAGAAACCAGATGGTTGCACACTTGAGAAATTGTTATTTTTGTGACCCTGTGTTGCATTCAGGTGGCTGTGGGGCCATGTATGAGATCCATATAGAGTCCAGTGAGTTCAAAGGAAAAAGGACCATTCAGCAACACCAGCTAGTCAACCAGGTAAATCATAATAACAATCCGCCCGGCATATTACCTCTGGCGGCATAAAATGATGACTAGTGCTAAGCTATTTGTGACATACTGTTCAGTTCTAATTTAGATTTTTAAAAAGATATTAATGAAATGAAACCACAGGGTGCTCTCTCTGTTTGTCAACCATGTTGATTTTTACTCAATTTTCTATTATGTTTGTCCTCCACAGGCACTCAAAGAGGAGATTCAAGGAATGCATGGACTGCGAATATTCACTGATGTTCCAAAACATTAGAGAAAGAAAAGCCATTCCACAGTTGACCTCCAGCCTTTTCCTTTGCTCAGCCTATCTAATGTAAATGTACAGTTTTAAAAAGGATATTGTATAATAAATAAACTCCATGATAATTGTTGATGTGGAGGTGACAGAAAAGCAGAGGGACATGGTCTCTGGCGGTTGCACATTGACAGTGTGGCATGGGTAACAAAAGTGAGATTATACTAAGTTATCATTCTTTATAAAGAAGTTAGATATCTTCTACTCCAAGATATAGTATAAAGCCAGTGAAGGCTGCAAGACGCACAAAATGACTTGGTGAAATGCTTGTGTATTGTCGAATCATGTAGGTTTCTTCCCAATTTGGGGGCCTCTCAGGGTTGATAATGTTGCTGGTGTAATGATAAGCAGGTGAAGTAATAAATACAGCCATCTCCATTAATAATGGAGAATTGCTACAGACCCAAAGTCAATTTGTGGACACTATTTTGTAATGTCATCAACACAATATGTGTTACCATCCCATGAAAGTTGATTGCTTTTAAATTGATAACAAACCATTGTATTGAGTCTTTGAAAATGTTAGTTAAGCAGCTGCTTCCCCCTCAGACTTTCTTACTTGATCTAAGAAAGAAAGCCAGAGTAATATTAGAATCAGTTGTTACATGTAGTTAAATAAATCTTGGTATGCACATTTGTTCTCCAAGTATAAATATATAAAAAACGTATTGAATATTAATAGTGTAAATATAAATGTTCTGCTGTCAGAGGCAGTTGGAGAGCATGGACAATTTTGCAATCGTTCAGAAACTAATAGAAATAGACACTTCCAAACTAAGAACCTCAACATCAGATATTTTCCCCACCTCTTCATAAAGCACTGGTACAAACAGTTGAGCACTTTTAAAGTCGTTTACCACAGATGAAGTGTTAAAGAAACATTAAGGAATTGCATTGAAGCAAGCTTGACAGATATATAGGCCAGGCTAATTATATATTAAAATGTTGTTTATACCAGCTATGTATCGGATAGGTACATATGTAGGCAAAGAGATAACAAGAAACTGCAATATGTAATACTATAATAACCGAACAGTATGGTCAAACAATCCTATTGCGATTATTTTCGGCAGATTGGCCACGATTGCGACATGATTCACAATTAGGTAGAAGGGCTAATTTTTTCATCACAATTTCCAATTTTTCCCTGAAAAAGAATATTTTTTATTTTTTGTATTTTTTTTTTTACATGTGTAGAACAAGATTTACAGGCCAGTGTATCTCTGTGGTTTTATAGTACTTAATTGTAATGCAGTTTTGTGGATCTAATGTAGAAAATGTGTCCCTCTGTTTTGTCTAACAAAAATCACTGACATGTTTTATTTTTCAGCTGTACTCAATACATGTTGGTCACAATTCCCCACTAATCAAATTTAAGGAATTCTTATCAATATTGTCACTTGTCACATTGACCCCTGTCCCCAGGGGTCAATGGCTGGCTTACAATTTTGAGGTACTTTACTTGAGTATTTCCATTTGCTGCGTCTTTATAATTCCTCTCCCTTATTTGATACATTTTAAATCGTATCAATTTATCACGCAGATTGGCAGAACCACCCCTCCTAAAAGCCTCACTGATCAATAAAACAAATAAATGGCTGGGTAATGTGAGAGGATTTCTTTGCAGCGATGAACGCAGGAATCTGTAAGTTATCCCCCAGATCTGCACCTTGACAGGGGCTGCTCTCCTCAACAGCAGGCAGCTGTTTTTCATGAAAAATAAAAAAGTTAAACCCATTGTGTACTTCTCACCATATCAGACATAGCAGACTGGCTAAGCTAATAATGCTAGCAGCTAGCATTACAGATTTTTCTGACCGGGGTCAGCCATGTTCCCACAGCCTTATGTTCCCACATTTCTAGGACATTTTCAAAATTAGGACTTGGGTTCCTACATTTCCCTTCAATTTAAGGGTTAGGGGTAAAGGAAAGGGTTAGGGTTAGGCTAATCCTAAGGAAATGTGGGAAGATAGGGCCTAAGTTTTGAAAAATCTTAGAAATGTGGGAACATAGGCACGCTCCCGTCTGACCATCCCAATCACCTAGCAACGTCACACATAAAGCTAACGGCTAAAAGTCGAATGATACCAGTAGCAACTGCAAGCAGTAGTAGCTTTAGAACCTAGATTCATCATGTGGTCAGTACTTTATAGGCTCATAATGTCACTCTCCTGCTGGATGTGTAAGTAAATTAGCCCATTGTTTGTTATCACATTAACCACAATAACTTAATGAATTGATAATATGTCAGGGCTACTGTAGCTAGCGTTATGTGTCTTTTTCATCGTTAGCTTTATTTCTACGACTACTACTGGCAAACAAACAAATGATTAACTAATGCTGTCTTCTCAGTTATGTTTAATTATTAGGGATCTTGACAAGTGGTGGAAACAGCTATGTTTTTTGTTTTTGTTTAAAATATTGCTATTTTTTTTTAATGTCATTCAAATTAGCTTACCGAAATTCAGTGCCTTTAAATGTTCGAGGTAACGTTAATGTTGGCAAGCGTTAACCATATCGTCGGACTCCGTGGTCTCTGTATTGTGCCTTTGTTAAGCTGCACCTCAGCTTTCTGACACAATTTTTTACTTTTCAAATTCACTAAAATATCCATAATTACCAGGTCAGCAACATTGACAAGCATGACATAAACTTTGAGCTGAGGTAATGGGGTGTACATCCGATGCTTAACCAATATTCCCAAGTGCACCTGAAGGCACCACACTTGTTGAAGCACTGTAGTAGGTTGCATCATGGATGGATGAGTTTCATTATCGGAGTTTCAAAGTTTTTTTTTTTTTTTTTTTTTTTTACACATTTCACCAGCAGATGGTGCACTTCACGCCATGATATGGCTATGGATGAATCATATTCATAGATTCGTATAATGGCTAACTCAAGTTGAAACAAACGAGAATCTCTGTGACTTGAACGGGGGAAAACAATCAGCACTTAAATCGCGCATGATTGCACGAAGCTGTTGTAGATGGTGAGATCTCCGGCCCCACTGTGGGTAAAAGGTCCATACAGCGGCTTGACTGTCTGCACACAGGCTGCGCACCACATCAATCTGAGCCCCGAGGAGGAGCGCAGAGGCAGAGCGGCAGGTCTCCGACATGGCTAAAGAGGGAGCAGATATGACCGAGGAAACCGAGTTCATGATAGACAAAAACGTGGGCAAAGAACCGGAAAACGTGGAATCGTCCGGCGGCGATGCCAAAGAGATGCGAGCGGTGATACTGGCAGGCTTCGGTGGTCTCAACAAACTCAGGGTGTCCAAGAAGGCAATGCCCGAGCTCCAGGGTGGCGAGGTGAAGATCCGCGTCAAAGCATGGTAAATATGAACATATACCACTGTATGCCTACCTCTACCTGCTGATGGACTGTGATGTGCTCTGGCCTTCGCTACACAGTGTTTCTGACAAGTATGAAACGCTGGACCTCACATCTGATTGGAAAAAAAAAATCGCAGTGATGAAGCCACAGGTCCTTTTTCTAGTGCAAGGCTGACTGAAGCAACTGTTGTCAGACAAGCCAGCGTTTACTCAGACAGATCCACTTATTTTCAGTCAATCACAAGGTATAAATTGAGTCATTAATGCAGAAGACGGCAGCTGAAAC
>OMLP01012637.1:25939-54012 GCA_900302685.1 Spondyliosoma cantharus
CAGCTGAAACCAGTGCGTAGTGTTTGCAAACTCTGTTAGAAAAATATTATTCATGCCTGTTGAATCTGGCCTTGTATTCACAGGGGAATAGCCGGTGACTCACTGCTGATAATGATGAAGAAATAGCACATTTGTAAATCTCTCAACAGCTCTTACTAAATATTTATATTATTAAGACGGTTCAGAGGCATGTTTCCCCTCAAAAGATCAGTGGGATCTCACGTCAACAAACATTAAAGGTGGCAACTGTTTATTTTTTTGTTGCAGTGGCTTGAATTTTTTGGACCTGATGGTACGTCAGGGGAATATTGATAATCCGCCAAAACCTCCTCTCGTCCCTGGCTTTGAATGCTCTGGAATAGTAGAGTCAGTGGCTGAAAACACAACAGGATTCGAGGTAAGTGAAATGAGGTGTCAGTTTCTGAGCAACCGAATCTGCAAAACAAAGCTGCTGTGAGCCTGTTAACGAGATATCCTTTTCAGGTAATCAATAATCTGCTAATAACTTCCCCTCTGCTCATTATCCAGCTATTCTAACATCTGTGTCTTTCAGATAGGAGACAGAGTTATGGCTTTTGTGAATTACAATGCCTGGGCCGAAGTTGTTTGCACACCGGTGGATTTTGTCTACAAGATGCCGGACGAGATGACGTTTGCAGAGGCTGCTGCGTTCTCCCTGAACTTTGTGGCCGCCTATATGATGCTGTTTGAGGTCGCCAATCTGCGAGAGGGGATGTCAGTGTTGGTTCACTCAGCAGGAGGTGGAGTAGTAAGTGTTTGTCCTCTGATTGCTGCACAGCCACCAAACAACTTCCTCCATTTCATCCAAATTTCATCGTAACCGATGGCTTCAATGACTTCTTCCACAAATGGAAGAAGTCATTGTTGTTTATGCCACAGTGCCAAATTAAATCATAGACCAGACTTTGAATTATATATTACTAAAATGTCTTGACCATCGTTTTCAGTAATTTGAGTTTTGGAATGACTGAAAGAAATGCTTATAACTAAAATCAACCACTTAAAGGAATTCTATTCAATACAAATGTCTTGTTGCCTGTGTGTTGTGTTCTCAGGCAGAGATAAATTGTTGCTAATCGTTTTGTAATTTTCAGGGTCAAGCTGTGGCTCAGCTATGCTCCACTGTTCCTAATGTCACAGTGTTTGGGATCGCCTCATGTTTCAAACACGCAGCCATCAGAGACTCGGTGACTCACCTCTTCGACCGAAACGCTGATTATATGCAAGAAATCAAAAAGTAAGCACAGTCGGTTCATTTGTGTCATGGTTGATTTGAGCTTGAGGAGTCTGCATATATTTCCTCATGTGCAATACTAATTTTATGATGTTAAAAATCAGAGAGATCAATCAAACTTTATTTATGTAGCACCATGTAAACAAATCAAGTGCTTTAAATGTGATCGACAAAAAAATCTAGGATGATAAAACACGCAAGGCATCGTGGGTGCAGCCTGCATGTTACACATGTGGATTAATGTGACAACGTGGACCTCACTGTGCGAGGATGCAGATGTTACCTGTTGCCTTATTTGGTCTTGTATGGCAATGGTCCCCATGGCAACGCACAGCTCATCTCAGAGAGCAGCAGCATTGTGTGGGGCGGAGGTCCGCACTGGCAATGTGGAACAACTGAGCCAATTAAGGCTGAGCCTTGATACCCTAAGCATTCCAATCGCAACGCAGCACGCTGTTAGCTGGTGTGCACGACAAAGAAAGCACCTTGTAGCGCACATTGCCCGAGATCTTATGTAATGTGACACAAATTTGCTGCAATTATGCTGTGAAGTTTTAATCTGTTTTGTGAAGATGTTGTGAAGCTCAGCACCATCCTGCCTCCTCTGCTTCAGAGAGCTTGTAGAGTGATGTAACAAAGGATACATGCGCCCAACGTGTATTTTTATATTTTCTTTCAGATTATGATACATACATTGTCTTAAAAGCTCTTACTGTTTCATGCTCCCTGTCTACATATCAAGTGGTTGTGGATTAATATGCCTTTCATCTCTCTGGCCCACACATTCTTCTCAGGATCAAGAGCAAAGTACAATTAAATTAGTCTTTTTACAAAAGGCAAAAATCCATGGGAATCACAAGACCACCAAGCAGTTTAGCCAAGCAGGTGTCCAGGGCAGAAAAGCAGAAAGTGAGGAATTATGGCTGCCTTGATAAAGGCATGCCTTCCATTCTTTCGTGTGCGTGCCTTTAATGAGTCACTTCAAGGCAAACCTTTTTTTTGTGTCTGGCTGATTCTATGTGCGACAAGAACATTAAACATTTTTGTAACATAACATAAAGGATGTTTCTGATGAGGATTAACGTGGGCATTGCAAAACATCAATAAGTTCTTTATAAGAAAGCAGTGGGCAGACATGTGGGCTGTACACTGCAACTTTTTCTCGGAGTAATGCTCCTGAGAATCGTTGTTTTATGAATCCATGATTACACAAAACCTGAAGCTGCCCCAGAGTTTGAATCATAAACTGACTCATAAATATGTGCATATGTTTTGCATTTTTTTTTTTTTTTATACATTTAGTGCTCACAGTCATAAACAAGGTAAGACAGCCTTATCAATGTATGAAGCCTCTGATTTAACTTTATCTCAATAACAAAAAGGTCTGTAGATTATCTTGACATGTTCACTAGAGCAGGCCATTAACTGATCGGTGGATAGACATAAAACTGATTCGGCAGCTATTTCAGGGCTGCAACTAATTCTCTTTTTGATTAATCTGCTGATTATTTTCAGGAGTCACTGTTTTGCCATTAAAGAACAATCACCATTTCCCAAAAAGCACAATGTTTTCACATCAAATCAATTGTTTTGTCCAACAAAGAGTGTACAAGACCTCCTGGCCATTATTAAATGATGAAAAAGAAAAGTTTTGGATTCTCAAAAACGCCTTTTCTGGTAAACAACTTTTAACTGATTATATGTTTCAGCTCAAAGCAATGAGTATCAATTGATTCATTTATAAAGCAAAAGCTTTATCAGTTCTCTGGTTGCAAACTGAATATCTATGTGTGTGTTGGACTGTTGGTAAGACAAAAGAAAACATATGAAGATTTCAACTTGGGCTCCGTTAAACTGTAGAACAGATTACATTTTTTTGATATTTGATGGACTAAATTATTAATAGAAAATAAACAAATCTGCAAATAATTGTTAATTGCAGCATTAATGTTTAGGCTATACGCATATTTGTAGTCACTCATGATATTCATATTATGAATCCTTTTATTCAGTGAACTTTACTTTGCTCTTGATGTTTTAGGATTTCTCCAGACGGAGTGGACATCGTGTTGGACTGTCTGTGTGGAGAGAACACAGGGAAGGGCCTGACTCTGCTGAAGCCTTTAGGAACTTACATCCTCTACGGTGAGAACAGAGTTTTTGCTCTGTGTCATTGTAACTATTGCCTTTCCATTCCATATTTTTGTGTGCATATCGCTAAATTGACAGGGTAGTGGTCAAATTTGAGTCGATTTGCTTCACCTTTGCTTTAATATCACATTTAAAGGAATGGTTCGACTGTTTGGGAAATTTTCTCATGTGCTTTCTTGCTGAGAGTGCTGAGGTGGGAAAATCAATACTGACCATTATATATAAAACTTGAGCCAAGATACAGATAGCGTAACATGATGAATGGAAACATGGAAACAGGCCTGGGAAAGTAACTGCTCCTGGCCAAGAAAATAGTCTGGCACATATTACTTTGTAAATCAAAGAATTTATGTTTTTGTGACACATATGTGGTAATTTGTGATCTATAGAGGCACTTATTGTCTGATTTTTTGATCCATTTCTGATAGTAAAATGAGCCATTTAATGGTGGTTGTGACACGCAAAAAATGTATCCATTGTTTTAGAGACGCTTCTTTCACGATGCAAGCTTATGAGAAAAAGTCTTGTAGGGTCAGTGTGCATCACATGACGTTGTCACTTCACATTTTGGACTTATGTCAAGTTGGCTTCAACCTCTGCTTCAGTTTCTGGAGGCCTGGCATCAAGTCTTTATCGTTAACCTAAGCTTACCCTTGGCAAAAATATCAATTAAGATATCAAACCCTTCCAAGTGAGGAAATAGTGAGGCTCACTCTAATTAAGCATACTCAACACTCCTTCACAGCTACCATTCTAATCTGATCTCTGTTAATTACTTTAGTTCCTGTCAGGCCTTATGAATACAGTAACGACATTAGCGGTAGATTAATTAATTTGTTTTGGTTACACTGAATTTGTGCAAAGGCATGCTTGCACCGATCTAAGGGTCTAAAGGTGCCAGCTCTTTCTCCCCCACTTCACCTTTCATGCTTCGTGTCTGCTTATTAATGACCAGTCACTTCTGTCCAGCATACAGAAATCCTTTTCTTTGTGTTTTTTCAGGCGCGTCAAACATGGTAACTGGGGAAACAAAGAGTTTCTTCAGCTTTGCAAAATCTGTGAGTCAGAGATGCAGTCTGTTACTATCCAATGAACATTTCATAGCAAATGAAGCACACACTCGCACACACTAAAAATGAGTCACCCACGATTGACGTGTCTCTGTTTTTTTTTCCTCCAGTGGTGGCAGGTGGAGAAGGTGAACCCTATTAAACTCTACGAGGAGAACAAAGTTATAGCTGGATTCTCGCTCCTCAACCTCCTCTTCAAGCACGGCAAATGTAGTCTCGTGAAATCAGTGATGGATAAACTCTGTTGTCTCTACGACCAAAAGAAAATCAAGCCTGTCGTGGACTCCCTGTGGGCGCTGGAGGAGGTAAGAACCAGGGATGATCAAAGGGTGTAAGGAGGTCAAATCAATGAGATTCAGATTGATTATGAACTGATCACAGTGGTGATCACATGAGAAGAGATTTTCTCCGATCATCTTGGACAGCATATCAGCTGTTGTTTGTCTCTGCTGTTTTCTGTGGGACATTGTCAGCTGTTCTTAGACAGACTTCCACAGATGGTGGGTAGGTTGCTTCTGCCTCTTCCATAGTTATTATCACACCCACACAAACCCCACACGTCAATCACTTCACTCCTGATTCCTACAAACTCTTCAGGTGTCCCTTTACCTGTGGTTGTTCCATTTCTGGGGAATGTTTGTTAAAGTGAAACTCTCGCCAAAATGCAACCTAGGGTCTTTTTGTGAATGTACCCGAGACAACGACGAAAGCGCCAATTTTAAGATTGACTGTATTTTCTTTTTCGGGTCAAAATCATTTTCAGTGGGAGTGCTATGGGTACTACTATATTAGCATCAATATCGCTATTTTTAAAACACTAAGAAGGCTTTAAGTAGAACTAAATATAATCATTTGTACATTACCGGCTTTGGACCAGCTTATCGATCATTGTTTAGAATATATTGAATGTAAAATGGAGTAACATTTTTTTCTTGTTGGTGCAAGGTAGATCTCTACTCTGTGGTCTCTTTTGATTTAAACTCTGCACTGTGAACTACTAAAAAGCATTTTCAGTCAGATTGCCTTCTTGCCAACAGTAGTCACTTTTCTTGTGTGTGCAGAATCATGCCTTGAGCCTTTCCAAAACACAACTGGTGCATCTTCTGCAGTCCTCGGTATGTTATAAATCATTTTGTTTTGTCAGTTGTTCGATGCAGGGTTCACCCAATCCTCATTAACTCCTAAATCAGCAGTTATCACGCAATAGCATCGCAGTTACCACTTAATTGTATTCTGGTGGACATAACTTCCTGGTAAATGAAGCTCCATAACTGCAAAGCTTGCCTCTATTAGATGACATGAGACGTTCGAACACATCCCTAGATGTGGTCTGCCTGAGAGCGTCTCATTAGTTGTGGTTTCTCTGAGGTCAAAGCTAACGAGACAGACCACGATAGACTGTAAGGGCTGAACTGTGTGGGCGAGGGCTCTCTCTTTGTCAAAAAGTTTAAAGTTCAAAAGAATTTGAAGGTACACATATTTTTTTCAAATTGGTTTGAAGGCAACACTCATGGCTGTGATTGTAACACAAGTAAAAGTAGGTGCATGTTTAACGCGATAACATTAAGACATTATTGCCAATGCACTATGACCGTGATACCTAGCTTAGATGTTACCACTTTATCACAATAGCATTTGAAACTGGAGGGGACAACAAGTATTGTTGTATCCCCTGTTCCGTGCCAGTGCATGTGTGACCACTCCTAGCGATGTCCATATGTGCTGGTCAAATGGTCTTACCCTTCAGTGTAGTCTTCATACTTTCCTTTGTGGTGTCGTACTGTTCGTTTGAGTAGGCAGCAGGTTGTACAGTTGATATTGCTCCAATTGTTCCTGGTGCCTACGATGCCATATGGACAAGCTAGCAGATGAGTCCTCAGTTTGTTGCTGAAGAGGAACTTAAGCTACTGCATCCCACAAAGTCAGCAAACTAACAGTCACAAAAGTCACAGCCTAATCTTCATAGGTATTTCTGATTTCTACAGTGTAGAACCAAAAATACTAATAAATACTAATACTAATAAAAATACACGCTGCTTGTCCTTCAGTGCTGTGATTCTGCTTGGCTATGCCAGCTAATGTCCTCCTCCAATTTTTTTCAAAATTAGGATTAGCTTTGTTTACTGATAGTTCAAGGGCGCTTGCAACAGGTCAAGCAGAAAATTGAATGTAAAGAATGTTGTCTGCCGGCACACGAGACAAACTAATGCGAACCGGCAGTTGCGCTGACAGGAAAAATGTAATGACTTCAAATTAAAAGAGACAGCCCCGGTGTGGTGTTGTGAAAAATGTACTTGATTGATTAGTTTTGTTATGCCTGAGGTGGGAGGGGCTACAGCTTTTATTATGGAGATTGGCAACATGTAATTCTGGCCTTGCTTCACCCGACTTCATCCTCAGCAGAAGTTTAATCGACCCTTCTCACAGCAGACGTTGTCTGACTTGTCAAAGCAGGAAAAGCACAGGTAGAATTTATAACATTAATATTGGCTGCATTCCATTTAGTTGAACTCCCAGGGCTCTGGTGTTGTGTATGCTCACTCACTTACATGGTTCACCGGGACACTTAACAGAATTGAGCTATCATTAACATTACTGGTCACAACTGTGCCTTTCCTGCTTTGAAAGTGCTTTGACAAATGAAATGTCAGCCATGAAAAAAAGGGTCTGTTAGCTGGAATAATTGAGAACGTTTTGTGTTCTAGGGCTGCACAATAAAAGATGATATTATTGCGATTGTTTTGAAAGATATTACGAATCATCATTTTTGCTTCACAGTTTTCATTTTCAGTGAAAAAAAGATCATGATGATGTGGCATTTGTTGGGGTCTGTGCCTAACGTTACATTACACTACAGTACTTGTTTGTACTGCAGTTTTGTCACACATTGTACCTATCTACCTATATAGCGCAATTTCACTATTTCAATTAATTGTGCAGACTTATTTTGCACTCAAACTTAGAATTTAGTGACTAGTCCAGTTGTTTTTTTAAATGCTATTGGTTACACCTGTGTTTTTGCTGCTTTCAAATGCATCCCTGGTGAAACGCACTTTTGTCCATAACTTCCATGAGCCACAACTGCAAAGTCAAAAGGATAAAAGCTGCTTTCTGATGTATTTTGGTTTGATCTCCATTTCCTAATATATTATGACTAATGGTATCATTATAACTTAAGTAAAAGCCATTTCTTGAGTTTAAAGTTTAACATAGTTCTTGGAATACCAATAAAAGGCGAGGCAGTGCAGGTTATACATCACAAGTAGCTGATTACAAGTCAATCTGAACTCTGTATATCTACCGTTAGGGGGAGAGTGTGTGATGAAATGATTGCTGAAATTTCATTTCTCATGGGAAACTCCCCATGTACTGTTGTCATTAAGCTCTGGCAGATTGCTCAGGCCTTTCACTGGAACTAGTGCCCGTGAAGAATCTCATTAGAGGGGAGGACGGTGTGGGATGTAGTGTCAGGGGCACAGCCTACCTCATCTCTTGGTATGCCTGGAGGGGGAATTCATAGGCCGTTGGTTTTTATGTTGACCATGCAAGCTTTTTTTCTGAAATGAAAAGTTGAAGAGTGTTCATGACGGGAACCAACTAATGGGAGGTGATTTGACCACCAAACCGTTACTTCAGAAAAGAATGAAGGTAAAGGTAAATGCTATTTATGACACAAAAAAAAGTGAATCAGAATCTTACAGTGGTTGCTTGAAAGTACCAGGATTGTCCAATTACGCCTACGACCAAAGTGGATTAACTCCCCGTGTCCCCTCCCTTCTGCAAACTTTACCTATCAGCAGTGCAGAGCAAGTTTCTGACCTATTTTTGCTCTTGGCATGATTTCCGACGTTTCTTTTAGCAAATGAATGCTCATGACACAATGGCCTCCAGACAAAGAGGCACATTCAGTTGTGTCTTTGTACGGACTGTAATGAGAAAGCAAGTTACGGCATCCTGAGCTAATCTTTTGTGATGTGTGAATTTTTCGCTACACAGTTGAGTCAGACAAGCTTTAATGAGTAGCATTGAAGTTTCATTGTTTATAGCTTTGACCTGCGAGGTGTGTTGATCGACGTACACAAGAAATGTTGCAGTAAAACTAGAATTACAGTAATGGATCAATGGTAGTGCTCTCAAAAAATGTGATAGTCTTCAATAAAATGAACTTTTGGTATTTTCTTGCAGACAACATGAGAAGGGGCCAAAAAATATGTGCAGCAGTGAAATGTTGTGAAAATATTGAATAATAACTCAAAACTGTTCTCTGTTATAAATAAGATTTAAAAAAGGATAAAAAGGGAAATGAAACTTGGCACTTTGTGTTCTTCTATAAAACAGCCTGGCTGCAGTACAAGCCTCAAACTGTTTTGTAACTAGAACTTTGTTTGCTCTTTGTTTTTGTTTGGTTTTTAATAAACTACGTTGACCACAGAGAAGAAATAGGTAAATTATTATTTTATGCTGAATTAAAATCAAACCAAAGTCAAACATTTATTTGTGTGTATAAACCCTAGTTCTTGTCAAAGTTCCACTCATGTTCCTTCAGTAATTTCAAGAGCTGTGCCGTGTTTAGATGTTATAAACAAGAGCCATCATTTTATGAGATTTCATTTGTTGATATTACAATCTTACCTTCAGCCGCTGCTGTTGTGATGTTGTTTCCCAACAGTTCAGCTTGTTGATGCTAAGTTAATCGTTGTGTTTTATTCTCAGGTAAAAGAGGCCATGCAGAGAATTCACGACAGAGGCAACGTAGGAAAACTCATTCTGGATGTTGAAAAGACTCCCACTCCTCTGGTAACATAATTTTTTTTGTGTGTGTGTTCTTTGTAAAGGACAGGAATTAAGCCATCAGAAAGCAACAAGACGGGTGCTAGTAGTATCAGCATACAGATAATGACAGCTGCATAATGTTTTACCTCCACTAGATGGCCAGCGACAGCACAGAGACTAGTGAAGCAGGAGAGGAGGAAGAGGAGCCAGAGGGAGACAATGACAGCAAGGAGCGAATGCCTTTCATCCATTAAACCCAGCGAACCCCAACACACCTAGAGACTGGAGAGGCTGCACACACCCCCCCACAGAGGATTACTACCACACACACATAGTGTTGTGCAGTATGTGCCTGTGTGTGTATGCATGTGCCGTGTGCATGAATGCATGAATGTATGTTTGTACAGAATATGTTTGTGCCTCTTGTACACTGTTGTTTGTCCGTTGATCAGTCAGACTGATTTTTTGGGGGTAATGACATTTTTCTCATCAAGGGCAACAAGTGGAATTCTCATAATAGTATTGCTATGATATGGATGTTATGCTAGTTGATGATGTGAATAGGTTTGTGTCCAATTTACGGATGATTGCATCTGCCACAGTTTATTGAATTAGCAACAGACTGAACAAGCATTTTAGCCTGCTGACTCACCGTTATCGCTTCAAGATTAGCATCCTTCCAAACAGATTCAGCTCATAGGTGTCACATCATGTCTGTCCTCAGTGATGACTGTTGTAATATGAGAGCAATGGAAAAGTAGAGCAGTAGAGCAAAGGTTTTGTGTGTAGATAGACGCATGATATTTTATTCTGTTTGCCAACTATGTAATATTATGGGATCACCAGTGCCTTTGAGCTACAAACAAGTGTTTGAGGCTTGAACCGCTTTCCTCGAATGAAGTTTGCATTGACACGACCCACAAAAACGCTTCATATTTTTAACTGGAATACAAAAAGGATGCCTAAGCTTTTGCAGATTCTTCCTCACCTGATCATGTAATCTGTGGGAAGGTAAATCTGACACATTTACCCACTAAACTGTGTATTTGTAACTTTTAATAAAGCACAATACATAATGTGTGGCACTACACTTGTGTCACATTTATTGGCAGGTCGTTTTGTCATAGAACAGAACACATTCCAAGTTTCGAGTTCATATCCGTGTCAAGATCTTGCAGAAAAATATGTAAATACAAAATTCTGGATTTTCTCAGCGAAGGATCAGTGTGATGAAGTCATCAGTCAGACTGCAGTTCGAGGGTTGCGAAGTCTCTGCTTTGCCTGTCTGACCAAAGTTGTTTAATTGCTGGTGCCTCACAACAAAAGTGCCATAAAAACATGAAGAACATAAATTATTTTTGCAGTGAGCCGGTGTGCAAAGGCAGGGTGGTGTTTGTTATTTTATTTATAAGTATGATGCCCTCTGCTTTACTCCATATCTGCAAGTTGTTAATGAAGCACAGGAGGAGAACAGCTGGCCGGGAACAAATGGCTACAGACGGCTGATCTCTAATTATTTGTGAAGGTAACAGCGTTTAACCATTTCTTCTGCTGTGCTTATTCTGTGTTCTTTATATCAGCTAGTCATTTGAATTATTTATTACTTTGGATTCTCAAAGTGAAGGCCAGAGTATCGTCAAAAAAGTATTTTCTCAACACTAATAAAAGCCAGTATTTAATTAAAAAATGCCATTTTAGGACAGAATAAATGGAACAGCATAGTAAGAGACAAACTAATAGGAGTAAACACTTATTGGGTGTACTGAAGTGATTTAGAAATTGATTTGTAGGTTTGGAAATAAGGATAGTGATGCGTAGACACTTTGGAAATACATCTCAATTTTGATGCCTTCAATGGCGGGTCAGATTATGTGTAGGTATGTGTTTGTGTGTGTGAGAGAGAGAAGATGTTTTTGAGTGTGCATTCACATTGCCTTGTAAAAAAAACGAGAAATAACGTGTCTATGTTTGGCACATGATTTAGCATTGTAGTGTGCTTACAAGAGTCCTTATAAACTATGGTTTACCTGTGTTCGCATATTTTTTGTCACATTTTCTTCCTTGTTATGTACTTAGTTTGAGTACAACTCTGTTTACTTGAATAAATTTATCTGCAAAGTATCCCGTGACTGTGTGTTTTTCTTTTTCTGACCCACATGAGATTTGCGGCCTCCCTGAAGTCAGTTCTTTCCAAATTCAAAATGTGTCTCTTCTCTTTTGGTATACATATTCTATAGATAGGCCTACTTATGTAAAAACAATCAAACAAAAATTACTCCTTTGTGTGTGTACATTACATTTTAAAATAAATTTTGAATATGTTACAAGTGTACTGCACATCCCTCAGTTTGGCAACAGATGGCAACAAATTATACAGGTGGTACAGTGTGTGTATGTGTGTGGTGTCTTAATCAACCTGACCCTCATTACAGCCGCTGTCCGTCTCATCCTCAACTCAGGATTAGTTTGGGTGTTACATCTGCCTCAGGATGGAAAGAGATAAGTGTTAGCTGTTTGGAACAGAAGTTCTTGCAAATGCAACAGATTTTATGCTGACTAAACAGAACTTGGACTCCATACTGTGCAAGGAGTCTAAACTAAATAGATGTTACAGTACAACGTCTGTAAGGCCGTCACAAAACTTAAAAAATACATAAAAAATACTTACAAAAATCTCAATACTCAATACCTCTCTTGATACCACTGCAAGTCTTTTTTTTTTATAGATTTGGTACTTTAAAATCTATCAAATGTGGATATTGTATCATTCTAAACATGTGGTATTGAAACAGTATTACAGTACTGATACTTGTCACAACCTTAGTGTGTTGTAAACAAAACAAAAAAAACCATACATTTATCTTCTTTTATCTTTATTTCCAGGCAGATTGCATAACTTGCTGGAAAACAACATATATCAGAAGCTCGTCTTCTATAGGGTGTGTGTGTTTTCGTAAATGTGCAGTTTGAAGACCGTAAAATTGGGAAAAACATGCGTGAGCTGGTTTTGAGAGACGTGGTGCTATATTGAGCCCATATGCCCCAAAGGTTTTTCTTATTTAGCTCCCCTCCCATCTATATACAACATCTCACTCTAAAAATAACTCGGCCTGGACCTGAGCTGGGAGCTGGACTTCCTCTGGTCTCACAGGGGCTTTATTTTTTTAAAGATTATACAAGTGGTCATTGAAACATTGGAAAGGTGTCTAGAGTCAATCAGTACCAACAACATTTACCCAGTTACCTGTTTTCTTACACTGGAAATTGTACATTTAAGCCTTCTAAGTGTAGATTGATCCCACTTAAAGTACATAAATGATATATTTCACAGTTTGGTGGGAGCGTTTGACAGCCCAGCACTTTTTTCTGGGATGACACGGAGGCGTAACATCGCTTCTCACTCATCCAAAAACTGACACTGAACGTTGGAAAGGATGAAGAACACTCTGTAATAGCGGCGCAGTCAATGAATTTCCAGTTTGTTAGTGAAATGAAAGGGAATGCTGCTCAGCGCACCTTGTCCCGAGTAAATATTTATCAAAAAGCCAGACACAAGGAAGTCATTATTTGCCACTCCACCCTTATACCTCTCTCACCTCCTCCTGATGTTTGGACAAACACAAACAGAGTTGGAGCCAATGTAGGGAGCGCACCCAGAGAGGCACATAGAGGGCCAGTATATATTGAGCCGCCTGCAGGGTTTTCGGTTCCTCTCACAGCAGTACAAGGTGTGCCACTGTGTCCCGTCCTGTAGGATCCACTGGACTCAGACATGGCACGTCTGGCCCTCCCTGTCTTCCTCGTCCTCTGCTTCTCCCTGCTCCACTTCGGCTCCAGCCGTCCATCCCGCACCAGGAAGGCCGTGACACCTCGGCAGGCCGGAGGTAACCACGCACACATGGCACACACATCGTGAAAATAACGTGACTGCCACCGATGTTCATCTGTCCTGTGTTTTTCTCGCCTCTTCGTCGAGATGCAGCTGCGGAGGAAGATGATGTGAAGTCCCAGCTGGAGAGGCTGTGGCAGGAGGTGAATTCACTCAAAGAGATGCAGGCGCTGCAGACAGGTACTGCCCTGAGTCAGTGAAGAGAGGTTGAAGAGAGAAGAGATGACAGGAAATCTATGCAGTCTTAAATATGTGTGTTTAAAAAAGATAAGTAAAAATCACAGGACAATGGTTGGTTGATTATATGATTGAGATTTTAGGTCGACACAATTGCAATTTGCCTAAAACAGTGATTTTAAAGGAGAACTATGTAGTTTTGGGGGAGACATTTTAATCAGAGGAGAAAACTGTGTCGACTGAATAAACAATATACACTCATTTACTTCTTTGTACAAAAATACATCAAATAAGCACATCTGAGTTTGTGGTATTACCTTATTGATATTGTAAATGTTACCTGAGTTTAAATTCCCTGAACTACATCAAGTATCTCTCATCTCATGTACATTTTCCAGTTCATTTCATGATTCAAGTCCAATATAGTGTCACACTGATGCAAAGCTTTTCTGTCATGTTGAGTCTGTGGAAAAATTAAATCAGTTAAATAGCATAGTTTGATTAATTCTAATTAATGCTGACTTGAAACCTCATGCGTTTATTCAATTATTACACTCAAAGTTGAGGGGAACTTCTACATAAACATTACATTTTTTCACATGTTTGTCATTCATGTGTTATACATAAACAAAATGTATTTTCTTTCTTCTTTAATTAATCACAAATATTTATTTTAATCACTGACTCAACATGATGGACAAGAAGTGCATTAAATGAGACCACTGAAATTGAACTTCCGTAAAAGAATTAGATGGAAAAAATGTGTGCACACAACAATGTGCCAAGTAACGTGCCTTCTCTGGCTGTTACTTCTTAATCAAGGCCACTGAGCTGCCTTGCAGTGTGTGTGTGTGTGTGTGTGTGTGTGTGTGTGTGTGTGTGTGTGTGTGTGTGTGCGCGCGTGGACGTAATTGGTGACTTGAAAAACTAGATTTTGAATTGCTTAGTGTTCTGAGTGACCAGCAGAGGGCAGCAGCACTCAAAGGGCCCATTAAATTGTGAAGTTGAAGGTTAAACTGTGCAAGGAGACGAATCTACGTAACACATAAATCATTTATAGTTTATGTTCTTTAAAGTAGTTTTCTGTTGTTTTCATGTTGTTGCTGTTTTTTTCTTTCTGTAATCTATCTTACACAAGCTGACCATATAAAAATATTACAAATATTTATTGTTTTTATTGTTATTACACTGCGTTTTCCTTACTTGGACAGTTTATTAGTCACTATTCAGTGTGTGAGCCCTCTCTACTATGAGTTAAAAAAAAAAATGTTGCTGTATGAATTGCTACAAATCTTAGTTAAGGAAAAAAAGGGGGGAGATTCATAAGTATTAAAAAAAAAAAGTACAATGTAGTTACTTCACAATTCAACTCACTCATGAACTAAGTATTTTGTGTTTTCAGTCTGTCTCCGTGGCATCAAAGCTCACAGGAAGTGTTATCTCACAATTGAGGAGCCCAAACATTACCACGAAGCGAACGAACACTGTATTGCACAAGGAGGAACCCTAGCAACGCCCCGGGACTTGATGGAAAACAATGAACTGAGAGACTATGCTAAGAGGAGTGCCCCGGGATCCAAGGACTTCTGGATCGGTGTGGCAGACATAGTGAAAGAGGGCCAGTATGTTGATGTCAACAGTCTGCCAGTCAGCTACTTCAACTGGGACCGCTCCAAGAAGCAGCCCACAGGAACGAAGAGGGAGAGCTGTGTTGCTCTCTCAGTGGTCGCACAAGGAAAGTGGTACGACGAGGTGTGTCGCAGCCTCAAGAAGTACATCTGCGAGTATGTCATTCCCTGAAGGAGACACGGTGGCTGTTAAGAATGTGATCATCATTTGAGTGGGTCTCTAATTAAAAAGTGTTCAAAGCTCAGTTGTCATTTCTGTGCTGATTCAAAATGGAAACATGACTTGTTTTTGGCCTTGTATTATGATATTTCTTATGCGTCTATATAGTTATTGATTGCACTCTGGTAACTTTAATCAATAGATTAACAGGTGACATGATGTGCTTTCCTTTTCATAACAGCGATCAGGCATCTTTACTTTATGCCCCAAAGCCTCAGGTTATGAATGAAGAACATGAGAAGCCGGAAAATCTGGATGAAGACATGTAGAAATAAACAAAAATGCAAACTTTTGTGACACCTTTTTCATTTTGTGAGTATACCTCTCACTTTTCGTTGCATTATATTAGCTAATTTCTTAAATATCATCAAAGAACACCAGTGGATTCCCCTGTTTACTACTCAGCTGCTGGCCACTGTACAGTATAGTTCAGTTTGAACAAATATGGGTGTAGTGATTTCCCAGAGGGCAGCGTGGAAGAGATAGAAGTCTTTTAATTCTGTCGCCTGCTGGCTGTTCTTAGGAGCCTCATTGTTAAAAGTCCCATATCATCCTCATTTTCAGGTTTATACTTTATTTTAGATGCTTTATAGGAAATGTTTACATGATCTAATGTAAAAAAAAAAGTATATATATTTCTCATACTGTCCATTGCTGCAGCACCTCTCTATTCACCCTCTTTCTGAATGCTCTGTTTGAAAATCCCTCTCTGCTCGGAGTGGTCAGCTCTCACAGGCCTGAGCCAACACTGCCCACCGTGTTTCAGCTTAGCTTTGCCGGTGTTGTTGCAACTATCAGCTTTGGTCGGGGGGCGTGGCTGAGGGCGGTGACTGCATGTGACATCACTAAGTAACGGCCGCCCTGCCTTTCAGTGTGGATTAAGCTTTGGGATACTTTCACAAAATTCATATAACACCTATACCTACATCAAAATACATCATTTTTAAAACTGGTCTTTCACTGCACTGTTCATAAATAAGCTAATTTCAATGAGGCATCATATCAATGGTACTGCCTTATGCAATAGCAAATCAACTGTGAATTACTGAAAGATTGATATCACCTCTTCACCATCCGATTAGTAGCATCACTAAATTAACCGACTGAAGATTTTATCACCATAAATGTATTTCTTTGTATAACAGATCATATAAATATGCATTCTGGTACAGAACATGGCCTCTATACCTCCTTATTATAACCCTCCCTTTGCCTGCATTGATATCCAGTTGTTTGGTGACAGCAAACACTGAGGAAATCACTCATATTTAAATATGGGTAAATATACAAGAAATGCTCAAGACATGAGCCAGAGATTTAAGGCAAGAGGATATTAACAAAAAACTATATCCAGAGCTTACAACAAAGCAAAATGTCTACCTACTGTTGACTTCTAAACAGAAAAATCCACAAAATTCAGATCAAGTATATTTTGTGACACAATATAGTAATCAAGCAAATAAAATCAAACAAATTGTCAAAAGAAATTGGATATTGAAAAGTGATCGTACTCTTGGAGAAGCTCTCCCAGATGCTCCAACCATCAGCTTTAGAAGAGCTCCAACCCTAAACGATAAACTTGTTAAAAGTCATCTCCCCCCTATACAACGAAAAACCTGGCTCTCCACCAGAAAAGGCAACTACAAGTGTGGACATTGTAATCACTGCAGTATTATGATAAATGCTAAGTACTATACTGACGTTACATCTGGTCGTAAGTTTGATATAAATTCATTTATCAATTGCAATACGTTGTTTACAGACTTGAATGTCCATGTGGTCATTTTTAAATTGGGAGAACAAAGCGTAAATTGAAGCCAAGATTAGCTGAGCACAAGTATGCAATAAGAACTGGAAATCCCCAATATCCCATGGCTGTTCATTATAAAGATGTAAATTATGGCAGTTGCAATTCTTTGAAGATATCAAGTACAGAGCATGTTGAAAACTCAATCAGGGGTGGAGACAGGCTCAAAAAACTTCTGCAAAGAGAGTCATTTTGGATTTATACATTGAAAGCTACATATTACCCTGGTTTGAATGGCGAACTGGATTTCTCTCCCTTTCTTTAATTGCTTTCTCTTGGAACTGATAGTTGTGTTGTCTCTCAGACAGGTCCTTAGAGAGAGAGAGAAAGAGAAATTAGTAAATCCTCAGTCTTCTACTAAGCTCAATATCTATTACATGAATGTATATAATATTTTTGATTATTTGTTGAATTAATGATGTTTAATTGTGTGGTGCAGATCTCCTTTTGGTTGTATAGTGTCTGCCATATCTTTAACTTTTTTCTTTCTGTCACTAGCAGGCCATGCTGATTATGTGACTGCCTACCTGCTCACACTGAGCAGCTGTGTCTGATCACCTCAAACAATGAGCAGAGCCGACTGACAAACACTTTGCTCCTGCCCTGACGAAGGCCTTTTAGGCTGAAACGCGTTGGCATGTTTTTATTAGACTAGCCATGTACCAATAAAGGCGTTTTAATCATCACCCTCTTGAGTGCCTCAGATGTTTTTTTCTCATAAGTTCTACTTGTATCCTTAAACTGAAGAGCACCAGAGGGTTACCTTTTTCTACACCCAAGCAGCACTCTATGCATCCTGTTTTTTTGATACTATTCATATTTGGCATTTTTCCCATATTCCTAATCTTGGTTGGTTGCCAGTTAGTAGTCCGGTCTCGGGTCTGAGTATCTATGCATTGGTTAGCATTTTTCTGCAGTTCATGTGAGCCTTCTTTCATCCATACTGCAGGTCCTTTTGTAGGCAAGTTGGAACCTTCTCCACCTGATCCAGGGCTGCCTGAAGTGGGGCCAGCAGGCCAAATTTGGCCCGCCAGATAACGAAAAGAAAATCATGATTTGAATCGCTGTTTATGTTTTTTTTTTTGTTTTTTTTTTATTGGCAGCCATAATGTACAACAGACAGCAAAAACCTGTACTTTTATGCCTGTTTCTAGTCTCTGAAGGAAGAAGCAGGTACATGACCTATGAGATCAAATGAAATTCCATAAGTTCAACTTCAACATATGAAACTATATAAAGAATAGTAACAGTCCATCCACATTGGTCGCAATTCACAGGCATTCTTACTGGTACCAGACTATGGACACCAAACTAAAAAATGTGAAAAATAAAATACATTAAAAAATAAAATAACATGAAATGTAATAAATGGATGAACAACACAATAACATCAACTGGGAGGAAAGGTTATACTCAAGCCACATCACACATATGTAAAATCTTGCCTTTGAAGTCTAATAAAGTCAGTCCACCTCGACCATATATTGGTAAATTTATCTTGTTGTGCCCTGAGGGAGTATGTCTATGTTTTTTTTTTTTTAATGCTCTTTAAATATGCCTATGTTGGATTCCTCATTATTAATATGTTTCATAACCTGAGCACAGTGGGCAGAGTGGCATTTTGTGTAGAGGTAGTCAATTATGGAAACTTGAAATCCAAGTATGGAAAGTGAAAATAAGGAACTCTGAAAGATTATCTGGTAAAAAAAAAAAAAAAATCACCTGTGTAAACAATAAACACAGGAGAGGAAACAACTTCAATCGGACTTGGATCACAAGAATGATTTTTTTTCCTCTGGTCTTCCATACAGTACCGTTCTGCATCTTAACAGTACAGAACAAAACGTCTTTGCTCCAGTCCCTCTCACACGAGCTGAACCATCAGAGTCGTGTTTTTGTGTCTTTCTGTCATCAACTGTCCGTTTAAAAGCGCAGACACACGCCGACGTCATCCTGCCCGCACACACACATCACGCACGTTTGTCTGGATGGAATGTGACGCCAGAGCTGCCTGAGTGAAGTCTCGCGGAGTAAAACACCGGCCATCTTTCTCCATTTATAGCAGGACACTTTGTGCTTGGGTAGTGTAACCGAAAGTGTTGCGATCACTTTGATACAAGGCTACAAGTTTTGTCAAGTTGATTTTTGTTTTCCAAGCATCCAAACTTCCAACAAACCGGACACAAACCATGTCTGTGTTTACCGCTGCAAAGTTTTTGCGCTGACATCCTTCTCCGGATAGATGCTTGTCTAAACTGTCGCACAAATGGAAATGGTGCCTAGCGAGGAGAACCAGTTCGTACCCAAAGAGGTGAGGTTATCACGGACCCAGCCCAGGTTGGAGAATCTACCTCTGGGCGTTAGCTGTCACCCTTGCAGATCATGTTCATTGGTAATGTTAATGGCAAAAACTTTTACACCACTTTGAGAGTTTGTAATTTTGGTTTGTGATTTAGAGGCTAACTCTCAGCTGCTAACAGTTAGCTAAACATGACTTGGACGGCCTATCATGACACGGCTAGCTAACTAACGTCTGAGCTAACATCAGTTAGCGGCTACCCATATAGTGAGTTTATATGGTTAGCTAACGCTTTAGCGTAATTATCATTAAGTTATTTAGACTTCGTATTAAGCGTACTGAACATCACAAACTGTAATGCGTTTCAAATGTTGCGGTCGACAAACGGACACGACGTTTGTCAACATTAGTTGGCTAACTTGCCAGGAACATTAGCTAGCTCGTAGGATGTGGGTAGCTAATGTCGTTAGCCCTTGAAGTCTGGGTAATGACAACAACCGAGATGTTATTGAAGTTGCTAAACCAAATGTCATTAGCTATATCACATCGGTTCACCTCCTGGCAGTGTTGAGGCAACAATAACCCCTAATACTAGGTCTATAAGTATGCATACTTTGATTCCGTACTGTCTTTTGCAGCTTGTTTTGAATGGTACTTGTAGCTTTGGTGTTAACGTTAGCTAGTCAAATCCAGGAGCTAGCGCTAATGTTAGCGGATTTGACTAGCTAACGTTACTCATGAAAGATGCAGATGTATATAGCGTGAACACAACGTTACTGTTAAAGTTAGTCGTCTGGGTGCCCTTGGTGTTGACTTTATAATGTCTTCACTTTCCTCTCAGGCGTCTTCGACGAACTAATTTGTTGTGATAAGTTATTTAGCCTTCGCTTGTTTATCTTGTTTGGCTTGGTGGTTATCTAAACTATAGACGTGCAGTACGATGCGTAACTTAAAACAAATTTAAATGAATACATTTGATTTATGATGGATGTTACGTTTTCCACACAAGCAGTATATTAATCAGGTTGACCCTCTGTTAACACCATTCATGCTTTTCAGATGGTAGTTCGCTTGCTGACGTGTTGACTCGGGTTAACGCTGATTTTAACACGCTTCGGGATATATTGGCATTGCCTTCACGTTCATGTGCTTTTTATACTGACATTTATCTGTAGGATTGCTACACGTTATGAGGATTCCCAATATTTGTGATTATTGTTTTAATAACACTTGGCCGCATTGACGTCAGCAGCAGTCATATATCAAGCACAGGACGTCACTCGTTCATATCAGGGATGCTGGGAAAATGAGATAAATGGTGCAGCACTGCACAAGTTTCAATATATTACTAATAACAGTGTAGCCTCTAGCTTAGCAAGGTTTTGATTGATTATTAATGGATGTCATAAAACCCTGATGGGCAAGCGTTATTATAAACAAGAGGGATGACATGAGCTTGCGAGGATGAAGTTGGGTTTGTTAGTTTTAATTGTTTTTTAACTTTGGCGGCAAAGCAACATTTTCTTAGAGTTGGAGCCCTTTTTAAATAATATTTCACAGGTTGGAAAAGAAAGTAAAGCGAGAGAAAAGTTGGACATACATCGTTTAGTTCCCTGTTTTGCATTAGATAATTTTAAATATATGTTTAATATTGAGTTATGCAACTGTATGCAGTGTAATATAGCTATGACATTTAAAAAAAAAAAAAAAAAAAATTCAAATAGCCTTTGGGGTTCTTGAATTGGATTATCGCTGAAAATAATCTCTGTGACAAACACAAGTTTGATCGTTACACGTTTTGTTCAGCAAGATAATCTGCACGGAGGAGCACCACTTTTGTTTTTTTCAAAGCATAAATTAAACCTCTAGAAGTAAAAAGCTAATGTTAATGCAATACTTAAACGTCACCACCACCACCAAGCATCTTACTGCACAATTACCATACACATTTTCTATAAATTGATCAATCAACAAGTTGTAAGGTCACAGTTACAATAGTTTGTAACTAAAATCGGCCTGTAAAGACGGACTAGTGAGTAGATGAGTCTACGTGTTCGCTGTGATGACATGTAAAACCCCTGACAACTTCTGTAGTCTCATTTAGATTTCTTGTTTTTAAGACAAGCAAGTGCTTATTATTAAATTATGGGACATTTAATTATGTATTTTATGTCCTGACGTACAACAAAATGTGTAAATATCTTAAGCCTAAAGTGCCCACAGACCTTATTTCAGGCATTTAACTGAAACTAATTTTTGTGTTCTAGGACTACAAACTACACCACTCTTTACCTAACCTGGGGTAGAAGGGAAACATTACCTTAATTGTTAGCTATCCTTTAAATCTTTTCACAAATTAACTACTGCACACATTGGTCAAAAGTGTGTTGTGCAGAGACAACCATCCAGGAATGTTTGAAGGCCGTCTATTGTTGTCTCCAACAATGAAATCAGCTGATCATTAAGATATACATCAGAATATCCTTCAGGTTTGTAGAAATGCTTTTAGTATAGTAATGTAAAACCTATTCAAAGATCCAGTACTTAAGGTGCTCTTGCTGAAATCAATGGCGAAGTTACAAATTATTGACTAATGTTGTGGAACAAGACGTGAGCTCAAGGGTAGTGTTGGTAACTTAAGCTGGTGTTTGGTGTTGGAAGTGGATGGCAGCAGTGTTGCTGGTGTACTGGGATACCAGAAGTCACTCAGAGCTGTAGGTTGATGCCAAGGGCCATAATAAATGAAGCATTTGTGAGGAGAGATGCCCAGTTAATAACCCCAGTCACCATACATGTGCAACCACGTAACATTTATGATAAGTAGGAATTGGACTTGCATGGCATGGTTGGTTAATTATTAAGTTTTACGAGTCACAGAGTTCCTTCTTTGAGAAAGTAGACTACCATCTACGCTTCTTTTTCTTTGGTGCATTTGGTCTGTTGTGCTTGTACAAGTCATAACAAGCCAAAACAAACAGCCCGTCAACACAGGATGTTTGCCCCCACTATTATGGACTTTGTTGCCATCACTGGGTTTCCCCGATGTTTTCCTCCCAATGTTAAGGGGTCTTTGTTATTAAGCGTGATGGCAGGAAGCTGACACATAGCTCCACCTGCTTTATGTTAGACTTTGAGGACATTTTAAGTGGAAACTAAAGTTTGCAGCTTTGGTTAACCTCTTGCGCAGTGTCTTTTTTTTTATTTTTATACAGGCATTTTACTTTCACTGCCAGGCTACATGCTGTCTCAACAAGGCAGAGATTTAAGGTAGTTAGTTTAATTTGTTGAGCCATGGTTAAAAAGGAAATACAGGAGAGATGTTGCAGTACATATTTCTAGTGGTAATCTACTCTACACCTCTGCTCTCTTCTCACTGTCTGTATGCGTGCCATGTACAGTTATAATTGCATTGCGTTTTATAGGTGTTCAGGGATACTGATGTTTCCCAGTCTTTATTTTTGTGCTTTTTAGAATAATTTAAAGCTGTAAAGATATAGAGCCTGTGCTTTGTTGTACCTGTGGCTTCATGTCAGCACCTTGTGATTATATCCACGGTAAAAATAACCTTTAATCTCATAATACACTTGTGTGTTGTCAGCTGCAGCTTCTTTATAAGACCTGTCAGTCACATTTTGCCAAACCTTCCAAAGAGGTTGCAAAAACAGGAATATCTTGAATACATTCCTGTAATTATCACTGAATCGCCAGCTAAGAGTTTGATTTCAAAGCCGAACTTTAGTAAGTGTAGGCCTACAAGTCAACCACATTGAGCCTATAGGCATTTATTTTAGGGTAATAAACACCCTGAAAAGATCTGTTTTCCAACTTATTTTCCTTGTTGCGTTTGTTTTTTTAATTGACCCTCATCTCAACCATCTCCATGTGTTTTATTAGGGTGTGTTTTGGAGTTGCCGACAGAGTATTTTTGATGAGATGAAGAGGATTTCTCAGGTAGCCACGCCTTGTGTGTGGTGTGGCAGGAAGTGCTAAAGCATGGTGTTAAATAGATGCATGAAGCGGCACCGGATAACCATCATAATGCAGCATGATGCCGCATACGGCCTTTCTAAATACAATTTTAACAATTGTTTATGCTGTGGTTTAGTCATCTGAAATGCCAAACATTTTGTAGTGACTCAGATGAAGCTAAGGAAGCTGGTTGGGCATCATCTTTGCATGCTCAGTATATTAGCGCTTGTTGAGTGAGTTATTCTGCCAGTTCTTGCTACTTTCGTTTTGATCTTAGCTTTCAGTTTACACATCATTTCAGCCTGAACAGGTACAGTACATTCATTAAATACCAGACTAACCAGAAAACAAACTATGGAGAGTTCAGATGGCTACACTAAAATGAAGAATGTGTCTACAATTGCAGAGAACTGTCAATCATGTTTGCTGCGGTCTACTCAAATATGTCTCTCTCAGGCAGCTCTTGAGAAAACACTGTCACAATAAAGAAATAAAGAAAAAAAGAGCTTTTTTTGTGAGGGTGTCATTAAGCATCTCCAAGTCACCAACTTCAATTTATGTTTTACTGTCAAGAATATCGCTTGTGTCTATGACTGGCATAAAAATGCAAAAAAAAAAAATACTGTTTGTTTATTTCATCAAGATAATAACAAGGTCTAGAGAAATAGATAATAAGTTACATGGTGGCAGCTTTCCTCGCAATTTGATACCATAACTGATTAAGATATAATTTTAGGAAGAGTTCTTCTAGTTTTTTAAATTATGGCTATATGCCTTTCACAGCATTTCTACTAGCCCTGCGTTAATGTCCGTTGGGACATACAGCTAATTAACATTCTGGAATGAGGTGTGACTACCTTGTTCACCATTAGCCTGTTTGTGGTTGACTTACAGGGGATAACCTCACAAACTTTGGGCTAATCCTGCGCCGAAGCAGGGCCAACAAGCCCTAGGCTAAAATTATGTTTAGTGGACTTAAGAATGTGTTAAAATAATGTTTTCATTAGGGCCACATATAATTTCAAAGATTTCAGGCCTCATGCCAACGCTCAGCACTCTTCCTGGTACCGCTATTTAAATTAGCCATTTTTTTTTTTCAAATATAATTTTGAAGAATAGAAACACGTTTTCCTAAGATCTAAACCTAGTGGGAATGAAGCTTAGATCCCCAAATTATATTTTTTTTTCACAGCAGAAGCAACCATAGAGGAACTTTGCCTAAATTAGATGGTCTGAGATTGGCAACAAACTCTCTGTTTGTAAGAATAAGTAAAAATAATAACACATCTGATTGAAAAAACATTCTATGCCAGTTTTGATGTTTTCTTTTTTAACACTTACACTAGTGTTGACTTGCTGTTATAAAGGAGCTTACAAAAAATGAGTATTGAAATCTTTTTTCTGAAATGTATCATAAAAGTTTCATATCAGCACTGAGGCATGACATTTTTCATTTGTGTACTTGAGTGTTTCTGATAAAGTCTTACAGTATGTTGCACAGCCTGAAATGTTTTAACTATTTACTGTAACTCATAACACAAAAAGAATGAAAATGCACCCAATACGTCCTGCTAATGCTTCTTTCCCTAATTCTTCTTGATTGGCAGATCCAAAATGCAGCTGAGGAGCCCAGAGTGCTCTGTATTATTCAGGACACCACCAGTGCGAAGACGGTCAATGAGAGGCTCACCCTCAACCTGCCTGCTTCCACCACCCTCTCCAAACTTCATGAAGATGTCGCCCACAAAGCAGGATATGTGAATGGCACTTTTGACCTCGTCTGGGGGAATACACCAGACATGGTTAGAAGATTGATTTATCCAGACAGTCACTTTTGTTTCTTCCAACATATGATAATGGTATTTCTACATAAATCTACACAGATTGATTACTCCATCAAATGAAAGGTTTGAGGCTCGGTTAAAGTTGCATTTCAGGGATTCAACAATGATGCGAAGGTGAAATTGCACAAGGAATGGTCGTAGCTTGTTTGTATGTTGATAATTCTAGGGTTGCAATCAATAGGGGCCTTTTCACATCACTCAAATAAAAACATAGTTGACCTGCCCTAGTTTGGCAGGGAAACCTCTGTATTTAGGGCACACTCACACTAGGCAATCCACACCCTGCCCAGTTTGTTTGACTAGTGTGAGCGCTCCGTACTGTGCTCAAGCATGTTACACTTTCTTGGACCTGGCAAGATTGGAAGAGGTTTGCTACAACACAGTACAGTTGCTCATGCATGAGCACAAGCGTGGGTGCGCATCAAGGACATAATAAAAAAAGTGTAATCATGCGTATTACGGCGCCTCTCTTAATCAAGAAATCCAGGAATGTTTAGAAGGCCGTCTATGACCAAAACATCACAAAATAAGCCACAAAAAGTCAGTAAAGTCATGTTCTCTGCGTTGTTCTCCATTGTGCTGTGACCGTGCTATGACATGATGATGTATGTACAAATGGTAACCACGCTTTTGTTTGACCAATGTGTAACAATGCAAACAACAATTATAGAGGCCACCTTTTATAGGGAAAAAAGATTTGCACTGTTAAAAACTAATGTGCGGCCAGATGTCTGGCAAGAAATAAATTACAATTGTATTTGAGTTGTCCGTTCAGTGCAAGGATTCAAGAAGTTATTTAAGAGTAGAGAAGATTTGCACCAGACTGTTAAAAACTAATTGTATACAAATGTATGCAAACTCCTGTTTGTATTTTTGTATTATTATGTGAAGAATTGAAATGAAGTTTAAAGAAATGTTGCACTTTCTTGTAGTACTTGAATGCTGATATGGCCCTCCTACCGATGACAATACCAGCAGTGGCCCCAAGCTAATACTTTACTTCAACAAAAACAAATATTGGACTTATTTGTCCCCAATACCAATTTTAGAAGGTTAAAGGCCAATAAAATGGACCCATACAGCTTTAAGTTGACGTTTTGGATTCATGTAGTTGACTTTGAGTATTTCAGGTGAACTTGAGTGGGATTCATAATAATGGCTGTTTGCAGTTCCCGTTCACACATCCTCTTCTTACTAGAAGTATACTTAAGGACTCACTGCCCCACCACTTCTACAATGGAAGGACAATGTTGCCATATCATGACGCCAGAGAAGCTGATAGTGTGGAGATATGCTTGAAAATCAGGCAGCCAACTGTTTTTTTTTTTTTCTTTATTCATGCTATCAGTGTTCAGAAGTGGATGTTGCCATACCATTGCTCCCTGCTCCAAAGAAATCAAGCTGTGTGAGAATGTGGTCCTTAGAGAGTTTACTCTGAAGTTTAGCTCAGAGAACTATAGAATGAATGTGCTCTCTCTCTGTTGACTTTGAGTTTGTTCTTTGTTGTCTATGTTTGTGTTCATACTACATCCCTTTTTTTAAAGTGAGCCCTGGCTAATCCCGCTGCTGACCCAGGCCAAAGCCCAGGTGCTGTGTCTGTTGTTATCTCACTGAGTAGGTCAGTGGATTAAGCTACTGTATGTTTCCATTGCAGCACATTGCCTGCTTGTCCTCAGCTCGCACAGGAGAAAGACAGAAAGTCTTGGTCGTCTGTGTTGCTCTGTTCACATGTTGGCTTCAAGCTACTTTCCTCGTATGCGTCAATACAGAGAATTTGCTGAAAATGAGTTTAGTGGGAATCTAAGTCTCTTTGTGAGTTCAGCCTGCAGGAAGCTTACTTGTTTTGAAGCTGTTGTTTTTCAGATTTGTCCAGGGATTGTTGTTTTTATGTTTCTGTTCATGTAATTTTTGTTGTTGCTCTGCCTCCCCCTAGACACCACTGGACCACAGCAGTGAGATGTCCCTCTTAGATTCTGGATTTGAGCCCGGTGGTAAGAAGAATTTCCTACAGCTTACAGACAAAGATGGAGAGCAGCCCCAGATTGCATCTGTGAGTAAAGTGAGATCAACAAAATACTTTCTAATTTCTTAAATAGTTCTTTGTGGTTGGGTTACGGGGAGATTGGAAACTAAAGATGTTGGATTAAAAGATTCCTCTCTCCGTGTTCATTTGTGCAGGATGAGTCAGGAACAGCAGATAGCAGCGGACTGGATGACAGTTCCCAGGAGCGCTTCATTGGACCGCTACCCAGAGACGGCGCTGCAGGCTGCAGTGGTGACTACAGCAGTCCATCTTACTCCTACTCATCCATCCTCAGCAAATCTGAGACAGGTGAGCTGTGGACTCTGTTGAACATGTGACAATATACCTTTAATACAACTCCAACTGACCTCTGACTCCCTGTCTCTTGCCCCCCTGCATTAGGTTACGTGGGCTTGGTCAACCAGGCTATGACCTGCTATTTGAACAGTCTTCTACAGACACTGTTCATGACTCCAGAGTTCAGAAATGCACTGTACAAGTAAGGAACTACACTCCTAGAAGTCTTTGTGATGTTTCACTTTAAAGTACTAAAGTTTTTTCTCCAACTTCAGCTGGGAGTTTGAGGAGTCTGAAGAGGATCCAGTCACCAGTATCCCCTTCCAGCTGCAGAGGCTGTTTGTTCTGCTGCAGACCAGTAAGAAACGGGCGATAGAGACCACTGATGTAACGAGGAGCTTCGGTTGGGACAGCAGTGAGGGTGAGCTCTTGTAACCTCCTGTGACTAGACTCACATGTTTTGTTTCGTTTGCATGTTTGCGAAAGTAGAAACCATGTGCCTCAATTCCTGTACACCTAATAGCGTTTTTTGTGTGTTTTTATTTTTAGCTTGGCAGCAGCATGACGTCCAGGAGCTGTGCAGAGTCATGTTTGATGCCCTGGAGCAAAAGTGGAAGCAGACCGAGCAGGTAGGAGAATCAAGAAGTTTTTAGAGACTTCAGACAAACATA
>OMLP01012637.1:57400-115253 GCA_900302685.1 Spondyliosoma cantharus
GTAGAGCTCGGCTGTCATTAGGGAGAACCACAGCACAAGCAGGCTGAGGTGAACAAAACATAGAGTACAGACAAGAAAGCATTAGATTTTGATTTGCTTTAATTTAGCTGAGTCTCAGTTTTGAAGCTTGAACAGTAAATGTTATTAAAAAAAAAAAAAAGGTCATATAAAAGGAAAACCCTGAATGCAGATGAAAATTATGTGAATCGTGTTAATTTCACAGTCCCCAGATGTCAAAACATTAAAAGGGTTTAAACATCATCGGCATACGCAGCATCACATCTTGAAAACCCCAAATTAATTGTTTCAGTTTCTTCAGTAGAATTTTAAAGGGCAGTGAAGCTCTTCTAGAGACTCATTTCAATTGTGATTTGGTTTTCATGCCTCTGAGCCAGTGATAACCGTGGCCAGAGGCATATTTTTTTTGGCTTGTCCATCCCATACAAAAAAAACTTAAATTGCAATTTGACTGATGCGCGGAGGTGTGCAACCACGAGGCAGTAAATCTAATTATTTCATATTTTCTCTAATCTGAGATTTGCTGTGCCAATATTGTACTGATAGGGGAGACTGCTAGAAATGTCACTGAGCAGCTGTGTGCTTGCAGACGAAGCTGAAAAGTGATTCCAAACTTCCCTGTTATTGTTACATGAGATGTCTGTCTTTCATATTGTGGATGGCACTTTCCAGATGATGACCTTTGTGGCAGACACTTTGTGGTTCATGGTGATTTTGTTACACAAAACTGACATCATGTTGAGCACTTGCATAAAGTCACTCAGTTGTTGCTTTCATCTGATTGCATTTTTCCCCTCCTATCTGTTCTCAGAGTTTGCTGACCTTTGAGCTGTTCTCTGTCATGGTCCATTCTGGGAGTGCTGCGGGTGGCCACTACTACGCCTGCATCAAATCCTTCAGTGATGGCCAGTGGTACAGTTTCAATGATCAACACGTTAGCAAGGTCAGCCTCAACCCTGGAATAACCTGCTTTGTCCTCTTAGAGCACTTGAATGCCAGGCAGAATGACTCAGCAGACTATATCAGTGCTAGTCATCAGTTTGCACTCTACATATCATTAACCTGATAGTAACTTGTTAGTTTTCCGTGCATTTTTATCCGTCAGATCACCCAAGATGATATCAGGAAGACGTATGGGGGGTCCTCAGGGAGCAGAGGCTATTACTCCAGTGCCTTTGCAAGGTCAGTTGGCTGTAATATCTGTCTAGAAAACTCACTGGGTTGAGACACATCACATGCAACTCTGTATTTGTTCCACTATAATCATTAACAAGATCTGTTTTCCTCCCCGCAGCTCTACAAATGCATATATGCTGATTTATAGATTGAAAGATCCCTCAAGGAATGCAAGTAAGAAGTGAATTAATTTCTCCCAAACCATGAAACCATGTCGCTTCATCCCTTCAGTGTCGTGGAGATGTTTTTATATCAATATTACCTCTATTACTAGGGTTTTCTCGTCTTAACCTGTCCTTGAATTAGTATGCAGTTGTAATGTGTACCCTGTCTGTCTTCTCTGCAGAGTATTTATCTGTGGATGACTTCCCAGAGCACATAAAGAGTTTGGTTCAGAAAGAGAAGGAGTCAGAAGAGCAGGAGAAGCGACAGAGGGAGATCGAGCGCAACACTTGCAAGGTACATGCTCCTTTTGGATCAACCCCAGATGTGTTGTTCTGGTTCTGAACTAGGATCAGTTGACTCATTGCTTCTCTTTTAAATCAAGTTTGACTATTTTTGCTGTCTTGCTTTGTACCTTCAGATAAAGCTTTTCTGCATGCACCCTGTAAAGATGATGATGGAAAGCAAGCTGGAAGTACACAAGGACAAAACTCTCAGAGAAGCAACAGACATGGCCTATAAGGTTTGTTGGTTTAATGTTTCTCTCCCATGTGTTTTTTCAATGGACCTTTGAGTCTTGATTGTTTAAGTGTCTTTAAATGAACCACAATATAGACTTGAAAAAGTCGTTTACGTTTCGTGGCCATTTGTTTGTTCGATACTTAAGCTGATGGAGCTGGAGGGAGTGGTCTCCCTGAACTGCTGCCGTTTGGTAAAGTATGATGAGTTCCACGAGTACCTGGAGCGCTCCTACGAAGGTGAGGAGGACACGCCGATGGGCCTGCTGCTGGGAGGAGTCAAGTCCTCGTATATGTTCGACTTGCTGCTCGAGACCCGCAGGCCAGAGCAAGTGTTCCAGCCTTACAAACCTGGAGGTCGGTATCCTGCTGCTGTTGAATCAGACTTGTTAGGAATATCTGAAAGTGATAACATAAAATAAGATGATTACAATTCAAAATCTCTTTTGTTTAGGAGCAGACTGCTAACTGCTTTGTCTGTGTGGGTGTGTTTTCTTATTTTCTGCAGAGGTGATGGTGAAGGTTCATGTTGTGGATCTGAAGAGTGAGACTATTGCCTCTCCAATCAGTGTTCGAGCATACTTGAACCAGTCGATCACTGAATTCAAACAGCTTATTGGACAGGTAACTTGCTTTTCTCAGTTTTTTCACTGAATCTCCGCTTCCTCCTTTTTTTTTAACTGCGTACATTAGCTGTGAGAACATGAGATAATTCTTGCAAACTTGAAACGCGTTTCTTCCCAGGCTACAGGGCTGTCTGCAGAAAACATGCGTGTGGTCCTTGAGCGCTGCTATAATGACCTCCGGCTCCTGTATGTTCCAAACAAGACACTGAAAGCTGAGGGGTTCTTCAGGAGCAACAAGGTCCCTACTTTTTCTTTTCATTCAGACAATTTTGCTTCCAGGTGTTTCCTTTGTAAAACTATGTCAGAAAATCTACTTTAACACTTCTAAACACTGCTACGTTTGAATTTGACCAGTTCTGCATTTTATTTTTCCATCAGGTTTTTGTAGAGAGCTCTGAGTCAACGGATCATCAGGTTGCTTTCACTGACTCACTCTTGTGGAAACTGTTAGATCGTCATGGGAATACGATCCGACTCTTGGTCTTACTGCCTGAGCAGTCCCCTGGTACCTTGGCCAACAGAACTCTTTGCCAAAAAGTAGGCGGTGACTCTGATGTCACCTTTGAGGGGTCAAAGGGTAACAGGAAATCTGTCGAGGCTATCCTCGAGGAGAGCACAGAAAAGTTAAAGAATCTGTCTCTGCAGCAGCAACAACAACAACAACAGCAACAGCAGCAGCAGCAGCAGCAGGGCTCCAGCACCAGTGACAGCCAGAAAAGCTCTGACGCCAGCGACTTTGAACATATCGAATCCCCTACCCAGGATGCTGACTCAAACTCTTCACTCTGTGTGGCTGCAGACAACAGAGAGTTAGAGAACCGGATCAGGGCCGCAGCTGGAGGAAGCAGTGGTGCATCCTCTGACCCTGAGAACCACTTTGCCTGTGAAGAGCGCTCGGACTCTGAGGTGAACAATGACCGCAGCACCAGCTCAGTGGACAGCGACATCCTGAGCTCCAGCCACAGTAGTGACACGCTGTGTAATGCTGACAGTGGGCCCATACAGCTGGCCAACGGCTTGGACTCGCACAGCATCACAAGTAGCCGTCGCTCCAAAGCGCACGAGGGCAAAAAGGAGACGTGGGACACCGCTGAAGAAGACTCTGGGACAGACAGCGAGTATGACGACAATGGGAAGAGCAAGGCTGAGGCTCAGTACCTGTACTTCAGAGCAGAGCCTTGTTCTCAGGATGACTCCACGTGGGATGCACAAAAATGTACAAACCTGCTATTTATGATTGAGCTTAAAGGATTAATCATCCTTGAATAGGGAAAATTAGTCAAGTCCTGTTTAAAAGTTTGAGAGACCACTTTCACTGATTTGCTTGCAGAACTTGATCAAGCTTGATCAATGTTTTTTGTACCTTGGGAGCTGTACTTCTAAAAGTAAAACTTTCAGTGACAGTAAAAAAAAAAAAGAAAGAAAGAAATCTGCCATAATGTCTAATTGTTGTTTCTTATGATCTGCTTAAGGTTTAGTGGTTCATGTGGACAAGAGAATAACATTAGCAGCATTTAAACAGAACCTGGAGCCCTATGTGGGAGTCACCTCCACCCAGTTCAAGGTGTTTCGAGTGTATGCAAACAACCAGGAGTTTGAGAGTGTTCGGCTCAATGAAACACTCTCATCTTTCTCTGATGATAACAAGGTCAGGATTGGTTTTATAAGAGATTTATTAGGTGCCACTAGTTTATGTCAGTAAGCCAAGCCAATACTTAAATTCAACATTTCTCTTCTTTCCACAGATAACTATACGACTGGGAAGAGCCCTGAAAAAGGGTGAATACAGAGTGAAAGTATACCAACTACTAGTGAATGAAACAGAGGTGAGCACTGCAAGACTGTTTTTTTGTTTGTTTCTAAGCTCAAGACAGTAGGTGACCATTGATACAAATATTGATAATTTATTCATGTACCCCAGCCCTGCAAGTTCCTCGTAGACACAGTGTTTGCCAAGGGCATGACTGTCAGACAGTCGAAAGAGGAGCTGCTCCCTCAGTTGAAAGAGCAGTGCAAGCTTGACCTCAGCATTGACAGGTAAGACTTTGTTACTACACAATAATAACTCAAAGAATAAAGTCTAGTCAATAAAGTTTTTAATGGTGTGTGTGTGTTTTTTCAGGGTTCGTCTCAGGAAAAAGACATGGAAGAACCCAGGCACAGTGTTTCTGGACTACCATGTCTATGAAGAAGACATCAGCATCTCCTCCAACTGGGAAGTTTTCCTGGAAGTTCTCAATGGTAACACTGCGGTTTCCTACAAGCTAGTTATTGTATTTTTAAGGGTTTTTTTGTGCCTTGGGAGCTGTACTTCTAAAAGTAAAACTTTCAGTGACAGTTAGTCCCGAAGTCCCGAAAGACATTGCTTCACATTGGCAGAAATAAAGGTGTGATCCAAGGTGAAAAAAAACAACCAAAGGATGAAAATATATATATCACAGCAAAATTATTACTTGATTTATGATATCATTCATTGCTGAAACCTGTGATGTCAGCAGATAAGTAGCAGACTGCAGGGGAACTTGCGTTCTTGTTTCCAGGTGAAATAAAGTAGAGTTGCAATTCTGGTGTGATTCCGTTTTCAGAACCAGAGAAGATGAAGTCGATGTCGCAGCTGGCTGTTCTCACCAGGAGATGGAGCCCCGCCACGATGAAGCTGGGGCCCTTCCAGGAAGTTATTCTGGAGAGCAGCAGTGTAGAAGAACTCAAGGAGAAGGTATGTCTGTGTTCTTAAATATTTACTAAGATATTTTATATAAACTGATACAATGCATTTAGCCATAAAAACATGTAGGAATTAAATATCCACAGAATCATAGAATGGATAATAACATTCAACTATATTCCATGGTGGAAGCATTAAAGCAACAAATGCCATTCTGTACCATTCAGTGTGTCCAATATGCCTTTTTCCGTTTTCAGCTTAGTGAAATCAGCGATATTCCCCTCGAGAACCTGGAGTTTGCAAAGGTATGTCTGAGGCAGCACGACACACAGGTTATTACTTTGTCTTCTACTAAACTATTCCATTCTGACTGAGAATCCGTCCATCTGTTTTCTGCAGGGTAGAGGAACATTCCCTTGTGATATCTCTGTGTTGGAGATCCATCAGGATTTGGACTGGAACCCCAAAGTGTCGACTCTAAATGTGTGGCCTCTGTACATCTGTGACGATGGAGCTGTGGTATTCTACAGGTAAGAGAGCTCAAAATGATCACATTCAAATACTGATGGAATTTTCTCTTACAGTCCTTGACTATGGTCAAGCAGTGTCGACTATGATAAGTCATTACACATGTAGCAATATGAAAATTTGATAGCAACGTTGTTTTGGTGTACATTATGTCAGCGTACACAATTGTTTTGACAATAACCAGAATGAGAGTTCGTAATATTAAAGGTGCAATTCTGGAGAAACAATCCACTCCATTACATATTGTACCAAACTGTAAAGTTGTGATTTTGTATATTTATGCGTTAGGTCTGGTCCCTCGCAACACACTCCTCTGTCGACGTTTCTTTATATCCATGGCAGCATCATAAAATAATGGAGCCGTTTATAGACCTAATCGCTGCGTCCTTTTGCTAGCAACAACTGTATTTTGGAGGTATGAGAGATCATCAATCTTGTTTATTTTTTGTAATTTTAAGTCGTAACGTATAATGTCTAAAGATGTATAGTTAAATATGTTAGTCTGAGCAGTCTGTTTCTGCTCTATTTATTTCATGTATTGGATTACTTTATCAACATCTTAAATATCTACAGTACATAACTCGAAAACTCTAGCTCTAAAATGACTTCAAAATTGCTTTTTTGCTACTGTTGGGCCTGATACTGGCCTATAGGTGAGATGTGGAGCAAGATGTATGTGAAAAAAATGCTTAGACAGCATGAGAGCTTTAAGAGGGACTTGGTTGTTATGATAATCATATTAATAAGATTTGAAACTATAGCTATATATGTGTAGGATAGTTTCCAGCCTTCCTGTCGACCAATAAAAGATGCGCAGGTACAGAAGATCTATCGACTTTTGTGTTTTTTTTACTGATATAATCTACAATAGAACTTGTTATTGTCTGACCCTAATGTTGGCATTGTGCGTTATTACATTATATACATACTGCATACCTTTTAATAATATCTGAATCATTTTGAAGAGAGCTGCAACTAAGCCAGAAAGCAGATTTCTACTCACCAAAAATAACTTAAAAGGTGGAGATGAGCAGAGAGTAGATGGCACCTTACATGACATCACATTGTCTTAGAATGTGACATTTAGTTGTGACTTCAGTTGAACGTTACTGTATTATCTTTGTGTGTGTGCAGGCACAGCACAGAGGAACCTATGGAGCTCTCTGAGGATGAGCGCAATGAGCTGATGAAGAAAGAGAGCAGCCGTCTCCTTAAGACCGGACATCGCGTCAGCTACTCGCCACGCAAGGAGAAAGCCCTCAAGATTTACCTGGACGGAGGCCCTGCGAAGGACCTGGGGCAGGACTGAGGCACAGAGCACCACTCCCGGTTATTTGGACCGTCTGGCTGCTGCAGCAGAGCAACCAGGCTGCGGGACTGAGTGTCGCGCCCAATAGTTACTTGAACATCAAGCAGCGCTGTGAGGCTGACATGCTCTCACCCTCCACTCTGAGCCCCAGAACTGGCTCAGAAACCCTATTGTGCACTATAGTGTATTGTACTGTAAAGTTTAAAGGGAAGTACGAAAGCTATTGAATACAGAAAAAAAAGAATCAAATACTGTATAGACAAATCAAACAGAGATGGATGAGGAGATGTTAGGACTGGGAGCTGGGCTGGAGGGCATCCATTCTGTCTATTTAATTCTCCCGTCTCCTTTTCACATCAGTCTCTTTCCCTGCGTGTCTCTCTTCCTGTTTCAGGAAAAGCGTTGATTCTGACTGTGACCATCATGTAAGTCCAAATGCTCCCATCGTTTGAGCAGAAACCCTCCTTACCTTACTTTGCTCAACTTCCTTTTAACTTTAAAACCAACAGCACATACAACCAAGAACTACTTATCCAGCCTTCCTCGGCCTCACCTCTTCTGGCGAGGCAAACCTCACTCTCTCAGTGACTTTGACAGCTTCAGATGTCATTCATTCATAAGATCTGAATCAAAAAAAGCAACAATTAAGAATTTACAAACTGGAGGTCTTTTCTGCTCCTCCAACGCTCCTATAATGCCAGAGTAATGTGTTGTTATGGGTCGTCCCTACTGCTGCTCTTTGTGCTTTATAGGAGCTTTACCTCTGCTACATTACTTCCACTAGATATAGTGATACATAGGCTATGATGGGTCCTTTAATACAAATTACAATGAAACAAAACCAAGTAGAGTATGTTAAGAATCTCCTTGTTTTGTTTTCGTTTGTTGTAAATTATTGTTTTGCTCCAGACTTGATCATTCAGTTAGGTCTCCTGAGGCACCAGGCACACATCTGTTGTCTGTATTAACCTTTAATTTAGAAAATGGATTTTGTTTCTTTTTTGCACCACGAGAACTGGGTGTACATCTCTTCTGTCATCCAGGTCTTTGTATGTATGAGCGTGTGTGTTTGTGTGTATGTATGTGTGTGTGTGTGTGTGTGTGTGTGTGATGTTGTACTGATGGGAGGGAGCTCTCTGGGTTTTTGGCAGAGAGTGCAAGGTTGTTTTTTGGCGCTTCTACCTGCTGCTGCTGCTGCTTGATTGACTGGCACCAGAGGGGCCCGCTGGACTTCTCAGTCTGCCCGGGCAACTGGTCTGAGGACTGAAGCTCAGCATCCTGGCCCCCCTCTGGGCTCCTGATGCTGCCACCAGCTCTTCACTGTAGAAATGCCAATATCTGAAGAAAATCTTTTGTTTTTTGTTGTTGTTGTCATTGATGTTTATTTCTTTGAGATTTAAATCCTGTGTGAAAATAGTTAAAGATGATTTTAGAAAATAATTAAAATGCTTTTTTTCACAACTGCTGTTTTCTGTCACTGTAAATTAAAATTTCACTCTCAAATCATATTTACCTTACATTTTGGTTTACGTGCTCTAACGCTATAGAGCACAGCTCTCGTCTGACACGTTCGGCAGAAAAGTTGCATTGAACATACCGCTTCGACGTACTGCCAACTCCACAGTAGCATGTACGTTCTGCGCTTGCGCGAGATGCAATAAGCCTGAATGGAGTGCATAGAAAAACAAAGCGCACAGTATTGGTTCAGTATTGGTTCGACCCGAGAAGACGTTTGTGGACCAAATACTTGGCATTACTTGAAAGATGATTAAGGCTGAGCTGACACTCGCGTTGTGTGCTCTTGGGCTCGTTATTACACGAAAATGTGGTTATGTGGTTTGTTTACCATCGTTACTTCCGCCCCTGCCACACACCGCGCTGATTTGCTGATCAGAATGGTTGTGTGCTAGCTGTATGACCAGAATAATCCAATGGCTCAGACGGCCGACAACAGATTTGGTCCCGAACTTGTCCGAGTCTCCCCAAACGCTTCAGACGGTGTGTTCCTTGCCTAAACAACAGAGCAGTAGCAGAGCAAGTATTTCTCAGATGCTGAACTAGCTGCTAGGTATAAATTATGCAAATCTGTGACATGGTGATGTGATGTCACAGAGTCACAAAATTAAAGGCGGGACAACTGATGAGGCGTTTCAGGAGCATTGTTATCTGTGGGAGAGAGGAGCTCCTGTTGGTGTGGACTTTGACTTTTTTAACTTTCAAGATCTGTTACATGCACAAGTACATATGAAACACAGAAGGAAATGTAACCAAAAGCGTAATAGGTGTCCTTTAAAAAAAAATAATAATTTTTTTTTTTATTATTTTTGTTACACAAGCTGCATGTCAGGTTTCAAGTGCTTAAGAACACTGCAGTGGTCCTATTTGACAGTTGTACCTGTATGCGAGTTAACATCCAGCACAAGTATGCTGTTAACATTTACACATACATCAGGTATTGCTGCTGTTAGTATTGCACCTTCCAGCCTGAAATACTGAAATGAGCAACATGAGGTGTTGGGGCCAAAACATTTTTTCCCCAAGAATTGTGCAACATGAGCTGGAAATGGAGGTGTAGACGACAGCTGAGATATAAACTCAGTTAACTAAATTGAACATTTCGAAATCAAATGATTATAGCGCCAAGCTGACGAGCCTGAAGTCTGTCAGTTTACTCATTTGGAAATATATCATCATTCAAATTTCAACCACGGTCTTGGTCATATGATGGTATATAAACTAAGACTGTTCTCACTTTTGGTTTGCATTATTTTCATATAAACTAATGAAAATCCATAATACATGTGACAAAGTTGGTAATCAGGCTCCATCTGAGCGTGTTTTCTCTCATGTTGACTGATCAGACCTCTTCTCAGGACTGTACGGGCATGTTCACACTAGGAAAAGCAAAATTGCTCTGTTGTACTTAAAGCAACATTGTGTAGGAATTGGCATTTTGTGTGATTTGGCGCTACCAACAGCGTGAGTGTAACACCACAAACAAATCCCAGGTCTATTATCAATTTGTCAGATGCTAAGTGCTAACTACAAAAAAAAATAATTACATCAAAACAATGTTATGTACGGAAGCCCCAAACGGCCATGCATTCATATATTTTATTTCTCCGTTTTCCCGTGATAACGAGTTAATTTCCTCTGTTTTCCCGAGATAACGAGTTAATTAATTCGAGATCTCGAGAAAACAAAACGATAGTGTAGTACATTAAATCACTGCAGGAAACATCATTCAGTGTAACAATGTCAGAGGAGCAGGTGCATATCGATCACCGCGTCACATATCTTTTCAATCAAGGTCTGACACAGGCTGAAATAGCATTATGCCTTGCTATTACAGATGATATACACATTAATGTGCGTAATCTAAGAAGACGATTAGCAAGGCTTCGGCTATATCGGCGGCACAGTCTAACGTTAAGTGAGCCTGATGTGGACGTTGTAGCATCCCCGGCTGAATGATGGTCAGACTCTCTAACTGATGGTGTTTATTACAGGAACCTTGTACACTCGAACACACCTTCGGACCACCGTAAGAGCTTGTACCCTTTATCAGCCAGACGCTAAGTAAATCATTTTCATCACGTTCAGCAACAATCATGCAGGCACACTTCCAACACGCAGACACACACAGTTCACAGCGAGACGCTTTCAAAATAAAAGTCCCGCATTTAGCGTCCAATATAATTAATGAAATAATAACCTGACTTCAAAGAATATCAGTAAACTAAATGAAAACAAGATGTTCTTTTAAACAATTATCACATAAAAGGCCATTTACAGTCGTTACACTAACTGACTGACTCATTCACACACACACACACTTACTCTTAATTATATCGTTGTCTCGGGAAAATGAAGTTTCGTTATCTCGAGATCTCGAGAAAATTAACTTGTTATCACGGGAAAACGGAGGAAATAAAATGTATGAATTCATGGCCGTTTAGGGCTTCCGTAGTTATGTGTTGAAAACTTGTATGTTCAAGTAAAGATGAATTTAAAGCTATGATCCTACCCTCTCACTGAAGTTGCATAGTGGAGAAACAAGTATTAGAGGGGCGGAGTAGCTGGGACAGAGACACCATTCACCCTATTACAAGACGTTGTGCCATCAAAATGATTCTGAAGCTGTTTTTTTAAGGTAAAAAGTTACATAATGTTGCTTTAAATGTCCCATTAAGCAGCATGTACTTTACCAGCACCCTGAAACTGAAGCAGCTAAATACAATCATCCTGTGCTTTTCATGTAGTGAACGTGTCAAAACATCTTCCATGGGAAAGAAATGCTTCCTCCTGCTAGTTTTGCAGGCCAACTTACACATCATCATTCTAAGTAGCAGATAGAGGTTTATGATATCATCTAAGTTCCGTTATGGCTCCACCTGAGCAGAGGACTAATCAGCCAGGGTGACTGAAGACACCCGTTTGCTTCAGGACCACCATCAAGAGACATGTCAACGTATGATTTAAGGTTCACAGGTAGTTAGACAGTTGTAGGAAAAGAAGTCATGAACGCCAGCACAAAATATGGTCTTGTTTTAAGCCTTGCTCGCTGACAGCCAACAAACAACCAGATACAGTTAATGACAACCAAACTGAAGTAAGGAATACACATTGCATATTAATATAGACAGAGTAAATCACAACATGTCTTGTGGACAGCGTTTCCTCTCCTCGTGAATAATAGCAAGTCATCTCTGACGTGAGGCTTGAATCTCATTAAAAAACAAATCATGGCTCAGTGGAGCAAAGCAACATGAAGATTTTCAAGCAAAATTTGCAGCAAGGTTTGTCTTAACATTTTTTTTCAGGAACAGTAAAAAGCGAAGCAGAAAAACATAAATAAACATCATTAGAGTACTGACGTGGCTGGAATTTGAATTTCTCTCAATCAATCCTTTGGTTTCAGTTTTATAAGATAGTCATGAGGATGCATATTTGTTTTCTTGCTGGCAACATGAATAATCGTTGACGTCGTTGGCAGCAGCTTTTTACATGCAGAATACAGAATGCTGTTAACAAATGCTAACACATGCTTAGCTGACACCTCGTGGTTGTGTTGTCGTCCCATAGATGACTATACAGTATGTGTCATGTTGAGGGGAGCGATTCTTGGAAGCCCAAATATTTATTATTGCTTGCTTCTGTGATACTGTTTTATTAGTCACACAGTACATGAAGCATGATTGAATCTGGTTTCATTTAATTCCCTTCTTACAGTAAATAGACTGAAAACTATGAGACTCAAAGGTTAACTTTTCTCTATTTTGGTCTCACAGATTAAAGCAGTGAGGCGAGCAGTCTACAGATATTCAGTGTCTAGAGTTATATTGACTGATGCAGCTCATTTAGATAAGGGGTAGCATTAGACAAGGGTTTCAGTGCAGTATAGAGATGTAGCAGCGTTTAGTATCAACACAGGACTTTGCAAATATAGTTCCTGTTCTCTGTTAGTGATTCTCGTATCTACATTTTCAGAAACTTTCAAGGATTGTAACCCTCAGGTCTCAATTAGAGCAAATAAAATAAATATATTTTGATCCCATTTCCATGCTTTTACCACTTTGGATTAGGCTGGCAAGCAAAGTGCTATTCGTCGAGTTGTTTACAAGGCAGCGTGAATCAAATCCAGCGGTCTAGAGTATGTAGTCTATCTCTGAGTACAGGCTGTCTGTCAGGTCCTCTTCACTCGAGTCCTCTCCTTTAAGGCACATGGACCCTCTCCTGTCAAAGACATGCAGGCAAAGCTTAAATATCATTGATTTATTCTAACAGAATCATTCACTTAACAGCGAACATAAGATTTAAGACATTTGGTTCTCTTAAGTGTACCACACTCACCCTAGGTGCTGGCATTGGAGATCTCCTGCGCAGGGGCAGTGTTTCCTGGGACCTTGGCCCTGCATGTCCCAGGACAACAGCTCTGCCAGGTGGTTGGAGGTACCCAAACAGCGCTCACGCTCAATGGGCTTTGCCAAGCAGACCGGGAAAAGCAGGGCTGAGCACACAGAGAACAACACACAGATACAGTTTCTGAGAGAATGTAGAGAGTAGAGTAGAGTAGAGTAGTGTTGTTTACCTCCTGTGTTTTGATTATATAGGCAAGGAGCCACACTGCTGAGGGTTCACTCGTGCGTATACTCGCTAAAGAGACTTTACTTTATTACGGTCAGCCACGTTTTTGACTTTTGCTGTCGTGTAACGTCTGATGCTGGCACGCAACATTAACTCTTAAAAATTTGAGCTGCTTTTGATTGATTACTTTTTGATGTGACCGTGTTCAAGAGATAACTTAGCTCAATATTTTGTATGTGAAATTTAGTTTTTGTAAGTTTATTGCTCAGTTAAAACAACTGGTAACCCTTTGTAGTAGCCATCATTAATAAATGGTAAATGTATAATTAATTAAACTTTAGTTAGTAGTTATTTCACTGCTGACAAACAATGAAATGCTTTATAAACAATTTATTAATCAATTGTTTATTGCACAATTGCAACTGGTGTTTATAATACTTTATAATTGGTTAATAAATACTGTGTAGTTAATCTATAAACATTATCATGAAGTTGCAACTGATGCTTATAAACCAGGGTAACCAGTAACACATTACATTTCAAAAGTCACCTTCCAAACACTGCTAAAGAGCATAAACTGCACTGTGTGCTCATACTGTACCTTTATGGAGAGCACAGCAGAGGTCTGAGTTGCAGTCAGTCTGGTACTGACAAGTGCTGCCAGCCTCTCCTTTCGTTGCATTCTGACTGCACTGACCCCACATACACAGCTGTTCACCGCAGCACTCCTCGTCCTTCGTGCAGGACTGAAAGGATAGAAAAAACGTTTCATTATTTCACTAAAACATACTTCAGCGAACATCTTTCACTGAACGTAAATTCTTTAATGCAAGACTGTTGTCTTAGAAGTCACAAAAATGTGAACATAGGTATTGGTTGAATATAAATTAGATCAGCAGGTCAGCTGGTCTCTGAATGCAGTTAGACAAGTTCCTATTCCCACAGACCCTCTATGAATTGTTAATGTGGGAAATGGCAAACAGTGTTCTGCTTATTTCCATACAGAGTTTGTCCAGTGCAGCACTTCTGACAAGACACAGATCCTCCTCTCCTCTGTGTATTTATTATTATTTATGTACACTGAACCCTCGTTAGGCAGACTGCCAATATCTGTATCCCTTTGAGATGCTTTTTACTCTGCTGCACCAAGGCCAGTTCATCCAGTGATGACACCAAAGAATCTTCAGCACTTCTCAGTCTTAAACAAACACAGTGGGTGAGTCTCTACAGAGAAGACTCTCCTGAGTAGTGTCCTTTTTGTTCTGGACGTCCTTTGTGAGAGCGGCAGAAAAGGATGAGCTCATATTCAACCTTGACACTTGGTGTCCTTTTATGTGAAGCTCATAGGACACATTGATCACAAGCAACACGCTCCAGTTACACTTGTGGACACACTGCAATGCAGTTGAAGTGAAACACCAGCTGCCTGGAAGTGGCTGTATGTATATACAGTATATACATATATATGGGACATTTAAAGGATAAGTTCACCCAAAAAATGTATATTCAGTCATTATTTACTAAACCCCATTTCACAAAAGGTAAGGCGAACTTTCGTAGTCCACAAAAAAATTCTGGAGTACTGCAGAATTCTCCACAACTGGAGTTGATGGGGACTTGTTTTAAAATGTTTAAAAGAAAACAACCGAAAAAATAAACACAAAATGGCTCCATACAGCTTGTCTGGCCTAAGTCTCTTGAAGCCCCGAGCTGAAACTGATTTGAAAAGATGTACTTTACACCCTTCTTAAAGTCAAAATCTTGTTTCTGTCATCTGTCATCTTGTATTTTTTTCGTTATTTTTTTTTTCTCCATGTTTAAACAAGTCCCCATCTCCTCCCGTTGTTTAGGAGAATGTTGCAGCACATTTCAACTGTGAAACTCCAGAAATGTGTTGTGGACTACGAAACCTCCGCCCGACTTCCATCGGGACGAGGGTGAGAAGACAATGAGTTTTCATATTTCGGTGCAGGTACCACATATAAAGGTAAGTGAGGTTCACTTACCACGTCCATTGCTTTGCAAGGCAGACACCTGGAGTTTTGCGTGTCATGAAGGCAATACCTCTCCTTCCCGCAGTCCTCAGCAGACATACATCCCTAAAGACAAGAGAGAGGAACGATTACAACTCAGTGATTTGGTCCTCATTATCAGAGCACCGGCAATCACAGAGGTGTCATGATGTGACATAAAAATGGCATAATTGAAATTAGAGTTAGCCTCTAATGTGTACTTATGTTAGATATGATGCTGTGAGCCAAATATTTTTTGTAAAATATGTTGAACAATTGTCAATAAATCAGTCTATGAAATCTCTGGCCAAGCCACCTGCATATCAAGTGACACTACAGGGGCTTCAACCCCAAAGTTAATGCATCAACACTGTTGTAAATACAAATCCCAGGTCTATACTACTGTGTCACCTGCAAACTTCTCCCGACGGGGATCAATAAAGGAACATCTTATCTTAGAACGATTTGTCAGACACAATGCAAATCTTGAAAACTTGTATGTTGAAGTAAACATGTACATACCACTGTGATCCTACCCTCTCACTGAAGTTACATAGTGCAGAAACAAGACACCATTTGCCCTATTACAAGACACTGTACCCTCAGAATTATTCTGAAGCTGTTATTTTAAGGTACTTTTAGCTTTCATGGACGCCTCTGTAGCTAATTAAGCAGGAACAAAAACCTGCAAAATATTTATGAAGCCAGAGGCGCCTCCTCCAGTTTTTATTTTTACCTCTTGTAACTGGGACAGACTCTTGTATCAGAGTTCTCAGGAAAACATGTATTTACTGTAGCTCTCCTGCCTGTTCTACAGCACATCATTCAGTGGACTCTCTTCTGTCAATATACAAAGTGTAAAAGTAGCGAGATGACAAGAATTACAAAATATGGAAGGTGCTGTGTTTTATTTGTGCTAACACTCCAACACGTCAAATAGACACATACATGCACTTGAGCTGTGGTGAGGATATGAATGCAAACTGTATATCCTGCTCACACTAGGGACACACTTATCATCAGCCTGGCCAATCATCAGGGCCGCTAATCAATCAATATTGGTATCTGTGTTTAAAATGCTCTATTTTGGCTTTGATGCAGCATCCTTTCTCTGTCTGTAGTCTCCACTCTGTGGGCTCACTCAGTGTCCCCTTCACAACACTATCTGATCTTTTACACATCACAAGTTACAGCCTTTCAACACTTAACCTGACTCTGCCGAGTCACTAATAACTACACTTTTCAAATAAGATAGATAGATAGATAGATAGATAGATAACTTTATTTATCCCCGAGGGGAAATTAGGTCATCGTAGCAGCGGTACAATACAATCAGAAATACAAAAATACAATCAAAAGGTAAGGGAGTACAATACACAATTTAAAACACTATACACTATATACAATATACAATAAGATGCTAGCAGTTCCACTAAAATTATTATTTGAGCAATAAATGTAGTGGAGAGGAAGTATAAAGTGGCAGAAATTGGAAATACTCAAGGTAAAGTATCTCAGGATTATGGTTAAATACAGTACATGAGTAAATTATACTTGGCTAGTCTCCAACAGTGGCTATTTTAAAGTTCGACACTTTCATTTTAATTTATACTGCAAATGGGTCCAAACATTGTTTCCTGGTCTCCTTTATTACTAATGATTGGCGTATTGGTGTGGCTGCTACCAGATATTACACAATCTTAAGGCCTTTTCGTGTTGAGATACTTAAGCCGAGCAGTCAAAGGTCAAACGAAAAACAAGAGTTCTGTTTAAAGGTGGATTATTTTTCTTTATCTAGTACAACATTTAGGTAAACAGAATAAACTTACATGATCAATATTGTTCCCCAGGTCACTGTACTGGTCGGCCATGGTTATGTTGTTTGTCTCCTGTGTGTGAAGGTGGGACATCCATTATGTTTCAGTCACAAATTAAAACAAACACTGTGTGTCACCTTTGTTTGCTGTTCATGAGCCTACCTGGTCTACTGAGGTGTGGACAGATTCACTGTCAGTCACTTTATCAAGCTCGGTGCCATTGTGAGGGTGAAGGTTACTGGGCTGAGGGCTGAGAGTGGCGCTCTCGTTGTTCCTCTGAAAGCATCGGAGAGAAAGGAAGAAATATGTTTAAGGTGAAGAGCTGCATTAAAGGAGTCACACCCATATTCTAGCACTAACCACTGTTTTCTCTGCCTCCAAGCTTTCAATTTAGATACAAGTGTTTTATTCCTTTTGAAAAAAACACACCATAACATCACTTCTATCAAAGGCTGCTTCCAGCAGTGAGCGGTGAAATAATGCCATGTCATGTAAAAAGCTGGATGCTGACTGAGAGGTGCAACTGGCTGCCTACTTGGTGAGACGCATCCTCATCATCAGCAGGCTTCTTCTGCGGATCCTTTGGCAGCTGCTCCACCTCCACAAACATGCGGTCCAGCTCCGCTCGTCTCTGGTCGGAATTATCCTCCAGGATGTGACTGATGCCTGAGTCCACTATCTCAGGGAGGATGCCATCGCAGACTGCCGTGAGAGCCAAAACTAGCAGGGCGACTCGCATCATGCTGCTGCTGCGGGTCCTGCTGCTGCTGCACTCTGACGAGGGTGTGGCGGTGATGCTGAGAACAAGAAACAGCGTCACCACAGCTGATGCGTCTCCGTCGCTGTGAGAGGGTCACCACCTCATACTGGTTATCCTCTGTAACATCTCCTAAACAGGTAAAAAAAAAAGAAAAGAAAATATATTCACCCATTAGCAGGTCTCGACGCAAATATGTAATAACGATAGTTTGGAAATAGCTCTAGTTGTTTGATAAACTTAAACCAGGACACCTCGAACATAGTTCCGGTCAAGTTTAACCGATATTCTGAATTAGTACGCGAGGTAAACTGTACGTAGTCATGGCAACATTACTTAGGTTTCATGTTAGCTCTCATTAACTTGTGCTAACTAATCAAACAAAATAAACATTAACATACGAGTGAACAAAGATGCAGCCTACATATTTTTCTGTAACGTTAGTATTTCACCTAAGGGTTCAAGGTGAGACTGCAAAAATGAAACATGACCTCATGTAGCTAACTTGAAAAGTAAGGGAACGAAAGTTAGCTAGTTAGCAACCTGATATGAGTTTATGACTGTATCTGTTACAGGAGCTCTGCAAGTCCTGTTCTAATTAAAATATAGCTGTACTTTGCAAGCTGATGAACTAAAATAAATACTAAATATTGTCAATATGTGACACACAGTAATTGCAACTGAACAGCCTCTCAAGCAAAGAAATAGTACCCATGAACAATGGAAATCGTGGTACTTTTTTTTTTTTTTTTTTAAAAAGTTAAAAACAAAAGCCCAGTTATCTTTATTATATTGTTGAAGGCAGAAAAGTCAAATACTGAGATAATAATACAGACACAATATTTATTTTTCTAGAACTGAATAAACAAGCTGTCTCAGAAGAAAACTGTGTATGAAATTGTGTTAATTCTGTCCTTAAAGTCAGTTTGTTTATTCCATCATGAAAAGAAGCAGTGTGTTTATCCAGTTTGCTTAGGAATATTTTTTTTCTCTTCTGACAAACCCCTCCAAAACTATATGATGCAGCTTTAAAGCGCAACCATTTAGGTATCTAAGAAAATGTGTTTCATATTTGGTTGAACCGATCAATTAAACCTGACACACGTAGCTCCGTAGTTTTTCCACAAGATGGCGGCCTTTGCTTTCATAGTAAACATATCCAGACGCGGACCCCACTACAAAGTATGTATGTGCGCCCACGTTTGCGGTGTTTGTTCAGTGCTTTTGTCCACGTGCTGGCTAGACTGACGTTTGTGCTGACACGTTGTTAAAAGTATAATGTGTTGATTAACAGAGGAGGTGTGTGGCGCCAGGTGGGCTCATGCAAAAAAAAAGTTTAGTTACACCTGAAAAAAGCCAGTGTATTGTAGCAGAGGCGTCAATCTCGATCATTCCCTTTAATTTATTTGCCTATATTTCAGCCATCCAGATCTTTACAATTTGTTGTCATTTCAGTTAACGCGAATGCCCACGACTGTACATAAAGTTCACGTGTTAGACGATCCGGCTTTTAGGACAATCCCATTTTTTTTTTAGATTCGCAGTCTAGCCTGAATGAATTTAGTGATCCCATAAAGTCCAGTCTTTTGTGTAATTATAACATCCTCCTGTGGGGCGAACTCGCAGGCCATCAGAAGGCGATGGGTGGTCGGTTAAATCGTGAACTATGTCTTTGGCATGAGAAAGTCTGGATTAAACAGCAGCAGCAGTCACGGTAGCAGTTCAGGGGATGTGTCAGACTTCAGAGCACCGCCCTCAAACATTGGACCCAGCTGCATTGAGGCACCGCTGCCTGTCAGGCTGCCTGAGGACCGAGACACTAACACAACTGTCCAGGACCTTGTTTGACCAAAGACACTGTAAGGAGGAAGCGTTTGGATCGGGTTGTGATATGAGGTAAGTTCATGTGTTTTGCTCCTTTGTATTTTGTTTTGTCCTTGCTCAACAAGTGGACGGTGTGAGACTGAGACTGAGACACCTGACAGAAGTCCTGAGTTCCGCATTCAAAATCATCTTAATAACATCTCCTCTAGTAGCAAGTTTAATTAGAGCTCCACAACCAGACAAGGTAATATATTAAAAGTCAGGCAATGATACAAAAGGCTATCATCAAGTACCCTGCGGATCACTGTTTGCACTCCCTTTAACCCAAGAGAACACTGGTCATTAAATAAGTATCAATTAGGAAGTTGATAGTGACATAATGGAGATTTGTTATGCTGCCGTTTGCTTTCTGTCAAGTTTGGAGTTTCATGAACACGTGCTATAGCTCGTGTGTTATCGTGAACGCGGTGTTTGAACCCTGGCTGAGAAGAGTCAGACATCTGGGCTCGTCTCTGCTGCCTGATAACAAAAATGTTATCTCCACTTGAGCAACCTGCATTTTTGTTATGCTGATGTTTATGCCACAAATCACCCCTTAGTGCCTGCGAGTCTGCTCATTGAACTGGACTGTGGGAGAGTTTCTACAAGTTAAAAGACAGCACAATAAAGAGCAGAAACAGGTAGACATAGGTTGAAATCCTCTCTCACCAAAGACCGGCATTAACTAAAAGGAGTCCTGTCAGTACAGGTTACTGAGCTCTGATTTAATTCTTTCTAACCCTGACTCCACCTGCTCAACAGCTTCCACACTGTAAAGCCTGTGTTTTGGTTTGTCTGGCACAGACTGCATAATAAAGGAAGGTGCAGTGTTGACAGGCTGTACTGTCAGGTTACTCATTGAATCTCAGTGAGTGACAGAAACTGCCAGTAAATGTTTTCCAGTGTGGTTAATGTGCTGCTGCTACTGCTGCTAATCAAATACACAGTTGAACCTTTGATAAAACACTGGATTCCTGATGAGCGACAAATCTGCTTCTCCTTCTTCCACGTTTCAACATACCCCATGAGCACCCTGTCTGGGATGATTCATATGTCTTGTAAGATGATGCATGATGTGTTCAGCAACATTTTTAAGGAGGTCACTGGAGTCATGCAAACAGTGGTATTTCTTCTTCCCACTGCTGTATGAGCAATCATTTCCTGTGTACTTTAGGACTGTTGAAAATGCAGCGTGCCCGTCTCCATCAAGCTGTAAGATCCAAACTCTATTAGAGCAACTCTGCCAGCGAATGTGCTAACATCTAAACAGTTTTCATACATGTATTATCTGGTCTTTGGCCCAGACGCTGATGGTCTGTGTGATTTATCCCCATGGACACATTAACAACCTCTTTGTGCATAAACATTCAACTGCAAACCACCTTATTCTCTTTTCACTGGAATTTCCCTCTCAGTCAGTCTCTTTTTTTTTAAGTCATTCATGTGCTATGATATAAAATATATGGAAAGACACAGTAAACAGTGTGTTGCTCAATAAGATTAGTAGCCTTTTGTCAGCGGAGTCTTGCCAAATAGCTGCAAGGCTTATGAATGCTGAATGATTTAAATCTGAATCATGTTTATTTCCTTTCAACAACTACAGTCGCCTTTGAACTGAATATATACACATCACAAGATCACAAGGCTGTAAATGTGAGCTTCATGAACACATGTAACTTATATCCACAGTAACAGACCTAGTGTAGAAAGGTTAACATTTGCATACAAACTTCCACATTTTCCAAGCTGTCCACTGACTGGGAGCATGATAGGCTTCAAAGCTGCTTCATTCACTTACAACTGCAAATTCTCGTCCCAGCGTTTCATTTTTAGTTTGTAATTACCAGCTTTACTGGAGTTTGACTTAACAACAGTGTGTGGAGATAAAAACAGCATGCGCAGGTCCCTCCAATCAGGCAGCCAAACGAAGGCCTGCCATATGATGATGCTTACGAAAATCTGAAAATCTTAACGACCTCGTCTTTTACATAACTTGACTGCACATAATACACCAGAACATTTCAGAAACCTATTGACCTAATAACCTAATTTGGTATTCCCTGTCAGTGCCATTACAACAGCCAGACAGTTATAATAATAATAATAATAATAATAATAATAATGATAATGATAATACATTTAATTTATATAGCGCTTTTCAGGTTATCCAAACAGAGTGGAACAAACAAAACAAAGAATAGATGGATAAACAAAAATACATATAAGATAAAGAATTATGTATAGTTATGTCAGACTCCTCACCTGTGAGATGTATGTGCTGTATTGATTGCTAACTGCTCTTTCTGTCAGATTATTGATCAATGCTTACATAGTCTTGCACACAGGTATAGACAGTACTGACAAATTTGAGACATAGTTTAAATACTAAAAATGTAGTCTTTGAAACAAAGAATAGTGTAATCAAAAAGTTACAAAGATAAGCGATTAAGGGATGAAATCAAAGAATGAAAAATCCTGGTGAATTAATGAATCAATCAGTCAATAAATCAAAGTAACGGCTGTATGTGATGGCGTCATGCTGTGGATGAAAACAATGTAAATGGGTCTCACGCAGCCCGCTAAACTGACTGTGAATGGAAGCCTCGAGTCATTATTGCCAGGGAGGTGTTGTAAACTTTCTCCTTCCTCTCTGCAATATGTTTCCTTCCTTGTTCCACAGCATAAAAACGGACACATGTGTCCAGAAGTCAGCTGCACAAAAGAGGGAGGAACAATCAGAGATAGGTGCAGCCTGAAACAAAGAGTTTGCTGTTGTACCAAAGACAGTTTCTGCTTTCTACTCAAAAGACATTACAAGATATGTTGGGACATAAAGATGGAGCCACAGAAGGAGAAACGAGCTGACTTTACTGTGGTAAACGAACCCCAGGATGTCACTAACATTTTCCATGTGCCAGAGACAGGACCACAACATATCTTAGTCATGCTTTAGACTCACGGAGGTGGAATTTTACAGGGGCAGCTCTCCTCTGAGCTTTGATCAGGACAGGAAACCAGACGCACTCCACAGGAAGAGTTTGGATGGGAGGCGTGTGATGGAGCTCACGTACTTTGCTGCAGCTCTCAGAGCTTTCTGAAATGTAAAATAAGGCATCATATATTTTTCTCTGTATATCTGTATCTGTATCACTGTGATACAGTTGAGCTACTAAAACACACCTGGTGGTCTAAACGGTCAGTTTTGTGAGAAGATTTAGTCTGTGTTGGTCTTAGGCCCTGCTAAAATCAAATACAGATAAACCCTTAACACTCGATGGTTATCAAGTTGACCTTTGTACATTTTTCTGATCATCCAAGGTAGTCTTGTTTACAAGTTCTCTTGTTTATAGTTTGTCCTCCTGTTGATATCTTTTCAGATCATGTGCTGTTTTCTTCTGCAACACGACCCCTTGTCTATTTTGAGCTTGGCTTTACTGATTGTTGGCTTACAGAAGTTGCTATTTACTGCCAGGCTGTATTACTGCCGTCGAAACCTTCACTGTGCCCCTCCTGTGATATTGATGAATGAAGGTGCCTGCTGATCTTTGACCCTCAGTTTGTGTAGTGGTTTATATACACACACTCACCAAGCCCACCCAGAGGTGAAAACTCATTATCTACTCACCCCCATGTCGATGGAAAGACGGGTGATGTTTTGTAGTCCATAAAACGTTTCTGAAGCTTCTGATAATGACTGAATTTGAAGTTATCCCTTAAGAGGATAGATGTTCACTTATTTGTAAAGTGCTGATGGTGATGTGAATTTGTTTTCTTTGGCTGATTTACAACATTGGACACACTCGGTAGACTTAATTCATTGGAACACACGAGAATGTGTAGTTAGAGTCCGAATAATTGATCAAGTGAATTGTTTGTGTCAGTAGCTGGGCAGGCATAATGCTGTGCTCACTATGTCCAGATAAATCCTTCTCCAAAGGAGCCATGTGGTGAACACACCTCGTGGGCCAGACAGATGGGCCTGCAGCGTCATAAGCCTACTCCAGTTTGTGTAAATTCACAGTTTTCTGCTCTGAAGGTGACTGACATGTACCACATTCTGCCACCGTGTCCACCTACCTCATGACAGCTCTTCTTTAGTTTTGGCACGGCTGCCTGAACACGCAGCCAGATCTCAGAGAGCTGAGATAATACTGTGTAGCAGTGGGGCCTGGCTAAGGGCAGAGCCGGTGGGCTGAAGTCCACGAGTGTACTGTTTTCTGAGGCACACTGCCTGCTTATCAGGCCCACAGAGGGTTCCTTCCTGGTTTTCTTCAGTCCAGTCTGTAATTACTGTTGCTGGCTGGCTACACTACAGTATGTGCATTTCCCAGCACTCCCAATGTTTTCCTTGTGTTGTCAGCTTCCTATTGTACTCTGATAGCCTGAAGCTATGTGCTCTGCAGAAACAAATGAAGACATTGCGTCACTGGTTTGACACTTAGATCAGTGTCTTTACAGTGTTGTACTATATGGTTTAAATCTGACTGTAAGTAGCTCTTGCAAACAATGGTAACTTGTTGGTTGTCATGTAGAGTACATGTAGATGATAAATGAATTATATCCAAAAAGCAATGAATACATAAAATAAATACTAACATATATTACCCCTGTAGCTGAAACCTGAGCCTCTGTGCTGTGGACCTCCTTTGAGCTCAAAAACCTAAAAAAATAAGAAACAACATAAAGGGGTATACTGAGTGACATCATGGATCTTCATTATAGTAAAAACATGGACACTGTAGTTTTTCATACACCGTCCTATAATGTAAATACTCACTAGGACACCAAATACAGTATGTATTAATCCACTTCTTCAAGAAATCCTCAACAAATGTACGATTTACTTCTGTTTGGGTAACAACAACAGTACCCAGCTGTTTTCGGAAATTTATCTTTAAAAAAAGGCAATGATTTATTTCTGGCACATGTTTTCAGTTTTCAGTAGAGTTGATGTGGCTTTGGGCCGAGTGTGTAGTGTTGCAGACTGGGTCGGGAAGTTAGAAAGTAACACATTGCTGGTTTTGTATGGGATTTGTTGACAATATGAAAAATGTAGAGTAATGCCAGCTTTGTCCGGTATGACTTCAAATTCACTTGAAATTGTTCCTTGTCTGGTTGTCTATGTTGTAGACCATCAGTGTATTAAAATTTATTGAATGAAACATTTAACATGCATTTAGTAGCGGAATGTGAGTGGATATATATGTGCATATATGTGCATAAGGCCACCATGGTTGGATTTTTCTTTTTGCTGTCCAGGTGTAACAGGTACATTTTTCACATTCCTAACATTCCCTCTTCATCATGCTAGACAATCCTGTGGCTGTAATGTGTTACTGTACAGTAAATCAGAGACATAAATAATGGTAAAATGAGATAGAACTGCTTGACTAAAATAGCAAACTGCAGATATTACTGTAGAAATTATAAATCACTGCCCTTCACTTTCATTATTAGCTGCAGTCGGCAACACTCAATCAGATCATTTTCCAAACAGGTAGGAGACTTAAAACCTGCACGCCATTAAACTGTGATCTCTCTAAAGTGTCATGTAGTTCAGCTGTGATGTATGGTGTGTGTGTGTGTGTATTCTTTCCGCTTTGTCTGTCATTAGTTGTATTTTTACAGCCGTTCTGTGGGTTCGTTCTGTCTGCCCACAAGTGACTTTCCATTCTGTCAGACTGAGATGGTGAAGTCATCGGACTCTGTCTGAGACAATGTAGTTTGAGCGTTGAGCATTGACTTGGCTATGAGGACAGTAAGTGGTACCTTTTCATTAGTCCTCGCAGACTCGTACAACAGATGGTTTCAATAAGTGTGCCTTTTTTTTTTTTTTACCACTTTACTTAGCCTGAAATGTGAAAGCATAAGAGCAGTCAGCATGTCTTTATGTGAACTTTCCACCAGAGGCAGGAGCTTATATTTAACATCGGCCAAAGTTTGAAGAATATGATGTCAACTTAAAATTATTATTAACTACCCTTGTGAAAAGACAACCGTAAACCTTTGTAATTTTGTTATCCATTTTATCCTTTTGAGGTAGAAATTCATCTCAATACTTCAAACAAACTTACTTCAAACTGTCAAAAGAAAGAACTCCACGGAGACTTTATAGACGATATTATGTCGGCCTCAAACACTCCACATACCACATGGTAGAGTACACAGCAATTTTCCCATCACATTCTGCTGCCATGCATGAAAGATTAAAGCACCTGCATCATGTATCATTGCTGTCTCAGTCATCGCTCCTCACTCATTGACAATCAGAGAGTAAATTCCCCCAAAAACATATGGGGGTGGTCCTGTGACTGCTTGGCTGGTGGAGCCAGGCTAACTGAGTGTTGGACTGTGTTGGAGCAGTTCAGAGCTCTTATAGCCACGTGGCAAAAGGAATGTCAGCTCACTGACTTTGAGGCTGGATGTCTGCTGTGAAAGGCCTCGGGGGTCCGCAGTGTCTACCAACAGGACTGGGGCTTTTTGAGGCTACAAAGATGTATAAAGCAGGCTGAGGTTCACCTGAGTGTACAGGATTTCTACAGGCTGGTTGGTGTTACTTTCTCTGCCTGAATCTTTCTCATCAGCAGCATCAAAACAGGATGCAAACACGTAGCCAAACAGGATCTTGTGCAAATCAATATGCTAATTTTAGCTGATGCTTTGGGAGTGACATTCAAAATCCCACCACATTCAAATCACAGTCAAAACAAGGTTGTTGACCCAACTCTGAATAGTCATGGGATACAACCTCTTAACCTTCGCATGCATTGGTGTCTCACGTAGCCACCTGAAGCCAGGGGCGGGGTGTGATGGTGAAGTTAATATAACTCAAAGAGGTACGTGATATTGTACTGTATCTTAGACAATATCACAGTTTCACAGCATCACAGTATAGTTCTACACTATTTATCTTATTATCAGTTACAATGACCCTTAGAAAAATGAGAAACTTTTGATTATAATTTCATAAAGTATTGCATCCTGACACACATGAAACATGATATACTTGATATATATACATGATATAAACTTGAAATGTATACATTTTAAATAACACTTATATGGTAGAATACAACATTATAGATTAGCAATTGTTCAACGATTCAATAACCATCAATTTTCACTCCGAGACGAAAGCAAGATGAAAGTTGACTCAGAAGTTCACATTACAGATTGAACCTAAAATAATATCTGAGCTGTGACATCATCAATGAGCTAAACAAGGCTGGTGGATATCTGTGGGGATCTGTCAGAGGCCACAGATCTGCACAGCCAGCCTGACCTCTCCTCTAACCCTGCCCATCCCGCTCCATGGGACATTAGAATATCAAAGGCAGACTTCTCCCAAAACTCACAGAAGCTGTGGTATCCACCCAAGTGAGCGCACAAACGCTTAATGCAGGAAATTTCCGCATTTTGCTTTGATGTTTGGTTCTGGCTCTGATTTTCTGGCATGATTTTCAAAATGCTTGATGGTTGATTGGAGGAACCATGTCAGTTCTGCTCTATTCTTACACAAGCATGTGTTTTATTAACAAAAGTTTCACACGCAGGCACATATGTAAGCATACTGAGCCCACATACCTTAATAGAAGGTGGATAATTAATCATGCATACCTAATCCAACCCAATCAATCTGTGTCAGTGTAGGGTTGCTTTTCAGTTGGTTTCAAAGACCTTTCTTTTTTCTACTGCTGAAAACATTGTCTGGGTTTCAGCTGGAATGAAAAATACCACAAGACAAATACTTTTCCAGTCTACTCATCCGTGGTCAGTGCTGCTCTTCAGGAATGAAAGGTGCTTAACAGAAACAAACAGTGGTTCTTTGAACTGCAATTATAGGCAAACCGCTTTCTACCATGTTACAGAAGGTATATGACATCATATATATATAAAAAAAACCTAGGGTATAACCACAGATTCTTGAGGGGGGAGGTTGTCCAGCCTGCAATTATGTGAAAATACCAATCTGCTCGCTCTTGCACTAAACAGCAGAAAATATCTCCTCTTTTTATGAACCCTGTCAACAGATTTGTCTCTTGTTAATTTGCAGTTGTTGTGAAGAACCGCAATACATACATTTGTCAGCAATTAAATGTTTGTTTGTGAAGACTTCAAGTTGCGAGGTATATAAGAATTTAGTTAAAAACCTTCAACTAAAATTATGAACAGAATGTGAATAAAATAACATGGTCAAGTTAGCATGCAAATCAGCTAGCCCCTTGCAGCTATGTACCTCAAGAAGTGATAGTCCAACAGTAAGCAACACCAACACTCCCCGAGTGCTCTGAGCTCCCAGTCCGGTCTGAATTAGCTAATAGGAAATCTAGTTGCATGGCTAAATGGGCTAACTAGCTAACGGCAGCGCAGTAAGCAACAGTTAGAGGTTACTCTGGTGATATGCTGCCCCCCACTGATTTGAAGTGGCCAACAGGTGGCCAATTCTTACATATTACACCCTTTTAACAGTTGTGTCTGTTTGCATGTGTTTATGTATGCTGAATGCAGCATGTAGCAGATGTATGGTTGATTCCTTGAAGCCATTACATTTGCCCTCATACTTCCATATGGAGGTCTTTATGTCAGAAAAAATCTACTGCCTACAATTCATGACTCTACTACAAAAATATACAACTGAAGCCCATCCAAGAAATTCTACAGTTTTAGCAGAGTTGTGATATCCTGTAATGTGTGTAATTGTATCACTGACTCTTGAAACAGTTGAACAGTTTGCTTTTATGTTGAACTCCAATCTAGAACCACAAACCACGTCTTTTATAGGCTCACATGGTTATGCCTCTATAAAGCACACGTAGTAAAAATGCTTGACGGCTCATTTTACTTCTACTCTCTAGTATTTATCTCAGTCTTGTCACAATGGCAGGACTGAGATACATACTGACTGGTATCGAGGGCCGTCTTGTTAAATTGGTGATGTAAGCTGGAATTCTACAGTAGAGCAGATAAAATACAGCTGTGTTGTCAACTTAAATTACTTTAACATTCCAATCTATAAACCATTTGAGTTAACCAAAATAATGAATTATGTCCACGCTAATAGTAGATTATGGAAAAACCAGTCATCTGTGAGAGACTCCTTGCCATGAGATGACATCAGACTCTTATGTGTCTTGCCTCCTCAGACTGGGCATGACGGTGCGGGCCAAGCTGAGGGTGTAGCCACATCTGGCAGAGAGTGCTGAAGTAAGCAGGAGCCTCAGCAAGCCATCTACTGTGACTGTGGGAAGATGGGAGAGATAGAGGAGGATAGGGACAATGTTGGGAAGCTGTTTGAGAACTTTGTCCAGGCCTCGACCTGTAAGGGGACTCTTCAGGCCTTCAACGTCCTCTGCAGACAGCTGGACCTCGACCCCGCAGATAGCAGCACCTTCTACAGCAGTCTCAAGGCGAAGGTCACCAACTGGAAGGCCAAAGCACTATGGAGCAAGCTAGACAAGAGGATCTCCCATAAGGAGTACAAGAAAGGCCAGGCCTGTGAGGGCACCAAGGTAGGTTTATCATTTATTAATATGTTTTGTACAGCTGTACTTAATGGAGCAAAAAGGTTTACTAATCAAAGGTCTATGTAGATCGAGACTGTGGATTTATGATTAACAGAGACCAGTACAGTAGAAGTGGTTTCACATTTTTCCCCCATTTAACACTTTATGATCATTTTTCCATCACTGCCAACTTTTTGTAGTTTAAGTTCTTTCAGTTTATCTTAAACATCATTGATTTTTATAATGGTACCGTATGAGATAATCAGTGTAAAAATACCAAAAAGTATAGATATTGTGTAAAATGTTACATTGGTAGATGTGAAAGTCCGCCATACATTGTACTTGAGTAAATGTCTTTAAATTAACTGATTGCAAATTTACTTGCTATCAAAAGTAATTTTTCCGACAATAAATGTACTTAAAATTCCCCCCTTCAGTCAAATAAAGTATTTTGAATTGAATTGAATAGAATTGAATTAGCTATCAATAGTACAAGTTAAAGAAACATTTGTATACATTTACACAAATGTACTGTATATGGGTCAAAGTCTGTTTGTCTACCTTATTCCAGGATCCTCCACCATCTATAGAAAAAAACTGCCCAACAGCAACCTTTTATAAAAAAACTGAAAAATACACACACTGTTTTTTACTTTGTTTGCTTTTGTGTAGGAGGATAAAACTTAAATGCATTGCTTTGAAGCAACAAACTCAACCAATCTCAGCTATAGCACCAATTACACCTTTTTGGTTTAAACTGCAGCCAGCTAAAGGAACGAAAGAAGACAAAATGTAACACTGATTGCTTTAAATCTCTGCAAGTTGATTTCTTGTAACTGCACACTGAACCTTAAAATTATGTGGCATTCTTTGGAAAGTGGTCACCATTACTGGTTGGTGAGCTGAAACATGGAAGGCTCTTTAAAGGCCAAATTTGTATTCTCCAGGAAAATAAATTCTTGATATAAATAGCCTTACATGTAATGCGTTTTAAATTTCAAAGGACTTTCATAACACACAATTTAATCCGATGTTTTACAATTTAGGAAGTGACTTTGTGACTTAACCTCATGTGGTTCCTATTTTTTGAACAATCTGCGCTTTGTTCCCCCTTAGGGGTGTTTTCGTACACTATGGAGCACCATAGCAAAGGCAATGTCATGGTTATCACTATAACCTCTACCTGCCAAGACATAGCCCCATCAACTCTGCAAACACTCACTCCTTCACTGAAACAGCTCCCAATGTACAGGACAGGAAATTAAAGAGATATACATTGCTTTGCACCGATTCCTCTTCTCTTTAGACAGCTGCTATCTAACAAAGCTGCACAGAAACACTGTGTAGCATTGTTCATAGATAAATGCACTTCTGTAACATCAGTGTATCCACCCTATGTAATTGTATCTCGCCACAGAAACTGTAAAAATGCTATAAAATCACAGCCAGGCAACATAAACACTACATTAAACACAACAAGCAAAACATGTGCATAATCAAATGGAACAAGACACAGAAGACAAACAATGTGACATCTATGCACTGCTTCATCTAACCCTGTAGCCAGGTAACGCAAAAACAGCCAGTTGCATTCAGAAAGTAATTTACAGACACATTCCATCAACACGCACAGAGGAGAGTTACAGAAGAGCTATTCTTTGAGTTGAATTATGAAGAGATGACTGTAATAGGGACAAAGAAATCATGTTAAGGTCTGCGGTGGCGGTGGTGGTGGTTCGGGGTTGGGTTGTGTGTTTGGCAGTAAAGGTGATGAGGGAAAGTAGGAAAACCTGGAGGAGTGTGATTACCTTCCAGGCATCAGCTGCCTTGTGCTTGAAAGAGTGTTTTTATTGTACAGAGAAACAGACAGCATCACTCAGCAACTATGAATATTTGGACCCAGTTATATGGAGGGTGTGCTCTGCTCTTTATAGGCTCTTCCTCAAAGGTTGGAGCCAGACCCAGGTTGTTATTAAAGTGTGTTTAAAATACTTCAGCGTGAGCCCAGTTTTACAGGCTCTGTCAGATTTAAGCCAACAATCAGAATAGGTAAGAAGAAGTGTGACTCTCTTAAACCTTTGCGGCAGACATTTTAGGTCAGATTGCGTAATTCTGGCAATCCACAGGGTTGAGCTATAAAATAAAAAGTGGCACTGTGTACTAAAGTAGTATAACAGATGTACAAACAGTTGATTGTGTTCATCATTGAAACACTAACTGAATTCACGAGATTGCATGTTTTCTTTTAAAAGCCTGATGTTTAATAAGATGCTTATTAAATTATTAACGTGTATAGCACACAAGCAGTATGACGCCTGTTTTAATCACTGACAGGACAGACAATCTTCTTTCACTTGATTACTGATTTCTCCTCTCCCAGGGAGAATCACTAGGTGACGACTCGTGTTTTTATGACGACTCAGCTCTTAAAACAGTGACAGATGTGAAATCACTTGGCACCTCTTCTTCATACTCCCGCTGTAGCAGCAATCTTTAAAGGATGTGATGTCATCTGTGTTTTATGGGCCTGACACAGCTGGCAGCGGAGACACTGTGTGTTTCTTTCTCATAAAGTTTAGCTGTGAATCTTTTTTGTATCATTATCCATAATATGATGTTGAGAACAACTTCAGCTCTCGTGGATCCATGTGAAGCCCCAGATTAATTTCTTGCAAACAGCACCTACAGTCACACACAGCTTGACACTTTTGTTTTAGGTTTTGGATGATATTGTTTTTGCGTCCTATAGAGCAATGTTTTGTTTCAAGCAAAAAATGAATTGTTAGTTTGAATATTTGCTGCTTTTCTTTGTCAATCATGATACTAAACTAAATATTTCTGGCTTGTGACTTTTGATTGAGCAAAATAAGCAACTTAAAGAAGAAAACTGCAGTTTTAAAGAAACTGCCATTGTCATTGACATTTCAGTATATTATGATAGAAGCGTTCGTTGCAGCCTTAGTTTCCTAACATTTAAATCAAAATGCTGCGATAGTAGAGCTCCTTACATTAGGCACAACGTCCAGAGAGAATAAAAAATGCTCTAACAGATAGGGTTCATTAAGCGGGAAAGCGGGGGACAAAAGCATCAAGAGCGAGGTGGAGCTGGGATACCAGCAAGGTCACAGTTGGTTAAGCTGAAAGGAAGCGTCTGTGTCCTGACTCAGCAGATGTGGTGCAAGCCGTCAGGAAAAGCCTCATATCTGGAAAAATAGATCAGCTAATGGAAACAGGCTTGAACAAAGAGCCTGGTACTGCTGATGGCTGATAGACGGATAAAAACAGTTACATAATCTAAGTTACATTGTTAACAGTTGTACATCTGAATAAACTAGTTAGTACTGCGTATATTTGACAACATCCTTCCATCTCTGTCTCTGGCTGTGTCAATAGACAGTACTCTTTCTAACCTTTTGTTGGGAGTTAGAAAAACGAGGCCAGCAGGCAGGCTTGTCCAGGCAGCTCACTCACCACCTGTGTGTGTGCTTCACACCTGAGATTACCTCATCCTGATAGCCTCAGGCAACACATAATGACACATGGTGTTCCTCATCACCCACATCCCTTGTGAGGCCACCGCACGCTCACAGAGGGAGAAAACGGAATGACTAAAGCAACAATCATCGTGTTTTTTGTGCAGGCGCAGAGAGCCATTTAGGGTATAATTTGGGATCTTGATCAGCTGCCATCCTGTGTGTCAGCCAACAGGAAAACACAACGTGGGGATAGGCAACAATCAAACTGGGTGCTGCATTTAATTGTTGCCTAGCCCCACGTTGTGTTTTCCTGTTGGTCGACACACAGGATGGCAGGGAGTGAGTCCTTCGGTTTAAATATGTGGCTGCATACTGGTAGGATTTATACTGGTTCAGGATTAGAGTGGTGGTTCTTTGTGCTGCTGGATGAATGTCCAAGGAAGGTGAAAAAAACTTCAGAAGTGGTTTGGTTCTAGATTGAGTGTCATGTCTCCTCTCTACACAATTCCCCAGAGTGCCTCTTAACATGTTTAGAAGGAAAGAAGATACAGTTTGCCAGCGCACATACGTCAGCTCTTTCATCTATCATTCAAGAGGATGATGTCATGTTTGAGCCCCACATTCTCAGACACACGCTGTAACCTCAACCAACTGACTTCATGCATTTTTTGGGTGAGGCCGGTGCATGAATAACACCTTAGATATTTTAAGGCTGTAATAACGGTTAAAATTGATGGAAGATGTTGGCAAACAATTTTCAGGCGCTTGTAAACGCTTGTGTTTTGCTAAACACACACTAGGTGGCCTGGAGAAGTCGTCTCAAGACTAGAATGATCCTCAGCGTCTATCCTCCTGAAGTGGTCTTGAGTGAGACACTCTAAACTTTTAAATACTGCAGTGGTGCAGTAAAGTACGGCTCTATATCATGGTCTGTGTAGACGTCCAAATGCTCCCTGATATGTTAATAAACATGTAGGATTCATATCTGCCTTCACTGTAGGAAAAGCCTCAGCTTTCTGTGAATAAAGACGTCACCTCAATGTTTCCCTTGTGTGGCTAATGAGGGCAATTTGTCATTCTCTCTTATGAAGTGCCTCATCATCGGAGGAGGCCCCTGCGGCCTGCGGACGGCCATTGAACTCGCTTTGATGGGTGCCAAAGTGGTGGTGATCGAGAAGAGAGACTCCTTCTCGAGGAACAATGTGCTGCACCTCTGGCCCTTCACCATTCATGACCTGCGGGGCCTCGGGGCCAAAAAGTTTTATGGAAAGTTTTGTGCCGGGGCCATAGATCACATCAGTGAGTATCTGAAAAAACGTGGCACTTTTGATTGACTTGTGATCACATATTACATAATACATAAAATCTTTTTTAGAATTAATAGTGTCTATTCTCAAACTTGTCTTACATATTTATTTAAGTCTATCTGTTCTTGTTTATTCTTTATCTGTTCTTATTTGTATCTTGTATCAAATTTCTCTTTTTTTTTTTGTCTTTTATGTGATTATGCTGCTGTTAAATTGTATTTTCTACAAAGGCTCAATATTTATTGGGATGTTGTTGGCCAATAATGAAATTATAGCCAATAAATAGCAACACTATTGCAATTTGTAGTAAATGGGTTCTGTGAGGACGGAAAAAGTCTACAAGTTTTAACACGATGAATCTTTAAGTAGCGAGTAGCTTAAAATTTTGAGAAAACTTGTGTTAATATTGTACAACAATCTCATCTTTATATCCTTTATTCAACCTTTTAGTGAACCTGTTCGAAGTATTCTAACTCTTGATGCATGATTGTAAAAATGTGCATAATTGTTGTACTTCTGTACAAATATAATGCTCAGTAGAGCATAAATAGTGCCGATTGATTGATTCCATCCAAAACCATTTCAAAGTGAAGGAAATGGAAGTACTAAGAAAAGCTAGATATTTTCTACAAAATGACTTTAGTATAAAACTTATATGGGACTTAATGACGAAATAATTATGTATTATATTATTGAATTGAATTTGATTACCCTTTTGATTATTTTCAATATGATTTTAACATTTAAACTTTGAAATCTGACAAATTTGACATAAAAACAAGAGGCAAAGTAAAAATAGGAGAGAGTGATAGAGTTCAGGCCTTGCTCTCAACAGTGTCAAGACAACATAACACAAACAAAGTCTGGCAGTGTTTTACTTCTGTGCACTTTCACTAACATCTGTGTGTCCAACAGGCATTCAGCAGCTGCAGCTGATCCTACTGAAGGTGGCCCTGATTGTTGCAGTGGAGTTTCACATCAATGTGGAATTTGTCAAGCTGCTGGAACCACCGGAGGATCAGGAAAATGAAGGTATCCATCCAACACGTCCAAACAATAGATTAACAGTGCTTTTACATTTGCTTGACAGTTGTTTTATAGCCTGTAAGCTTTGGGAAGATGAGGAGTTTTAAGCAGCTGGGATCAATACGACTGGAACCTAGGATTAGGTTTAGAAGTTTAATAACGTGTAAAGCATGATGAATAGGTCAGGTTGCATCTTGTTAGACGGACTCTGTATAGCTGCCGTGAGGATCTCCCCGTAGTTGGGCGCTCTTGCTAGTATGGAACTTCTCATCCTGCAGTATTTGATTTCCTTGACAGCCAGCAATAAATAGGAGAAAAACATTGGCACCGATCTAGTTTTTCATCATATCTCAATGAGGTTAATGGAGGTCAAGTAAACTGCATGACTTTGCTGTCAGAGATGGAATATATGCCTGCTCTGTATGGCACCAAAATCACATTAATACCAGTGGCTGACATTGTTTCCTTCGTAAAAACAAAAGGTAGAGGTAATATCTTAATCTTATCTCTCCCATTAAATGTTTTATAGCATGTACACTGCGCTGTATAGTAGATGACTACTTGACCCTCTCATCCCACACTAGACTATAAACTCTCAGGGGAAACTTGCATGCTGTTGTCAGGTGTTGTCTGTTGTCTGTAATATCAATATGCTGATAACAACGAGAGCCTTGCCTAAATTTGGACACAAACTTATCCTCCGTGTTCTGCTGTGACAGACTTAGCTGTGCCCTTGACATCATGGAATGTATTTTCCACATGATGTTACACAACAAACCACCAAGCTGTTGCTGTGCTGGTCTCACGCTCCTGCAGCACCCACACTGTATACTTATGATGGCTAATATTAAAGCTGAAACAGTGTTTTGTCTGTTAGTCAAGTTTTCAGGGCAGATCCAGTGCACTTTGCAGATATCAGGCTTCTTTGTATTACATGAACATGCTTGGAGCAATCCTTATTTCCTGAAATATGACATGAAAAGACCCATTATTCTTATTTTACTGGCATCATAGCAACAAAAAAAAGCAATAAAGGATTATTCCTAGGATTTGAATTATGTGTGTTTTTCACCTCTTTCACTCTATTTGTGTCATACTCAGGGCTTGGGTGGAGGGCTGCAATCCGACCTGCTGATCACCCCGTGGCTAACTTTGAGTTTGACGTCGTGGTGGGGGCTGACGGACGCAGGAATACTCTGGAAGGTGAGAAGATGGTAAACAATGGTCTCAGTATAGAGACAGTATAGATGCCTGAAGGATGTACTTAACTTGACCCACTAAGTACAATGTAAAGTTACCTGTGTCTGATCAAGAAAGGAACAATCTGTGACCCAAATGTATAGGTTCCCACCACTAATGCTGGGTTTGAGCCTACTGTCCCTCTCAAATTGAAATGTTCTTAAAACAAGGAGTTAATATTAGATTCATAATTTCTGATGTTGTTACTTGAGGAAGCTCTAAACTGTCAAGGATCAAACAATTTTTCAGAGATAACGAGATCATTTATTTAGAGAGAATGACTTCGTAGGATTCGTAAGAGTGGACTGAGTGCACCATGACAAACACACACAGCTATGTAGGGTGAGTTTGGGAGTTTCAAATGAAACCATATGACAGTTTTTTATAAACTTTTGCTGTTTGAATGTTTATCTATCAATTTCATATGAGGCTATTTAGATTATGGATACTGTAGGAATAGCTGTTATAATAGTGTTACTGTCTGATATTTTCAGCTCAACTCAGATAATCAAGACCCCATGCATATATTTCTGATTAATTAGGCTGTTTACACACTGGTCGATTCTGGTTTTTGATGCCTATGTCAAAGCTTCAGAAAAAAAAGGTGTGTGTAGCAGTGTGCACAGTGTGTAGTAGCTTTTATTATCCGGCTGAACACATTACTTGAGTGTTTCTCACAGATAGGCAAAATGTTTGCGTGACACTTTCTGTCTCCAAAGTTGTTTTACTCTGAAGCATCATTTGGAACAAGAAGTCATGTTTTAGTGTTGACAGACTCAGATAAAACCCAGCACACCTTCTGTTTACTGAACAGTCCAAGGCGTCCAACAGGACTGTTTCTGGACTCTCACTTTGAATGACTGCAGTATTTCTGTTGTGAAGCTATAAATGAAACTTAGACTTGCATGAAGCCATTGATCTCTCCCAGCGGGAAAGGATGTACATCAAACCCTGTAACAGAAATAGAGCAGAGCTGGGGCTCAGTGCAGCAGCTGATGCATGTATGCTGGACTCTCTCCATCTCTCTGCCTAACTGTTTTGGTCTCTCTACTAAAAATGCTGTCATCTAACAACCAATTTCACATCAGATGCTTATTCCTAAAAAGGGCATTTGGGGAGCAGATCGAGATGTTTAGCTCATTCTTCAATAATGAAAAAGCCTGGGGGAAATTATTTTCCCCTGCAGTCAGCCTGATCATGACCTGCTTTTTTAGCCCAGCTACAGTCAGACAGAGTTAAAAACAATGAGATCTGCAGAGGGGAAAAGGTCCTCCTTGTCACGAGTGGTGACACAGTTTCAAGAACTTTCCTTCTGACCCGAGATAGTACTGTCTCACGTTCATTCTCTTTTCCTTCCTGCACCTACATCTTTAGAGTACGTGACATTTTAGAGAGTTTTTGCTAGTTTGAAAAGGTAAAAAAGACAAGGTACTAAAAGACAACACTAAGCTGTTCTCACCCTGCTGCTGTGTATTAAGCTATACAGAAGTGTTCGCTGCCATACCAACAAGTAGAGGGCAGCTTCTTTTCTCATGCTGCGAGATTTCTCAACTAGTTCTCTGCACTCCACCATACATCTTTTTTTTTACTGAGTAGCATAAAGGGACTAAAACGTATGCAAAACTTAATTCAGTTAAGCTTGAACCTCGTAATTCAAAAAATCTACCAGTAAAATGTTTAACTTTTGAGTGTGTTCCTCTTTTCTGATTCAAAATATCTGACATGGAAAGTTGTCAAAAGATCTGTTGTAGGGTTCAGTTCATCCATTGAATCAAATTCCTTGTACATGTGAATGAAGTGATCTTTTAAAACTGTGAGTACATTAATTAGATTGTTAAAATGAAAGACTCAACTCTGAAGGTTAATTAAGCAAAAGGTTTACATTTGATTACCGTATTCAATTCCTGGTGCCTCTTACAACCCATTGCTTTTGTTCACTTGGCTATAAAAAGGCTCACCTTGGTAAGCTGCCTCTTATCCGAAAATAACTGCCTCATAATTATGGTTCAACGCTAGATTTCCTTTGGCTTTGACAGACAAGTCGATCCGACTGGTTTATTTGGGAAGATCAACATCACCTCTGTTTTCTTTCTCTCTCTCATTGTTTTTTTCCCTCAGGTTTCAAAAGGAAGGAGTTCAGGGGAAAACTGGCAATCGCCATCACAGCCAATTTCATCAACAGGAACACGACTGCAGAGGCCAAAGTGGAAGAGATCAGTGGTGTGGCTTTCATCTTCAACCAGAAGTTCTTTCTTGACCTCAAAGAGGAGACAGGTAGGAGAGAAGCCCGGTCCAACGAACAGATGAATTACACATTAATGGGTTTGAGTCAGTCGTTCCAAATTACCTCTACAACATTTTGAATCATTCTCAAGCTGTATCATTTGTTGCAGGTATCGACCTGGAGAACATTGTGTATTACAGGGACAACACGCATTACTTTGTCATGACTGCCAAGAAACAGAGCCTGCTGGATAAGGGAGTCGTCATTAATGTGAGTAGAACATTGTGATCCATGTTTTTATTGTTTAGTTTAAGTTTAACTGTATTACTTTCTAAAACTGCATTATTTGCTGTTATGGCAGGCAGTCATTACATTAGTTTAGATTTCATGCGAGCCTTGGATAATAAGACTGAAATGTGATTTTGTTTTATTTAATTATTCTGTTTGCATCCCTTGAACTGATGAAAATGAGGTAAGCAATTTAGACTTCTAAGACCAGGCTAGTTGTATTAATGTCCACATTTTGGGCTTATAATTTGTATTATGATACACATTTTGTCATTTTGTACATTAAAAAAAATCAATCTTTTCGAAGTGCGAAGACGCGTGCTCTGAGTGAACTGTCATGCTTCTGTTCAACAGGATTACATAGAAACCCAAATGCTGCTGAGCAGTGAGAATGTCAACCAGGAAGCTCTTCTGTGCTACGCCCGAGAGGCTGCTGACTTTGGCACCAACTACCAACTTCCCACGTTGGATTTTGCCATGAACCACTGTGGGCAGCCAGATGTAGCAATGTTCGACTTCACAAGCATGCATGCTTCAGAGAACGCTGCTCTCATCCGGGAGAGATTTGGACACCAGCTGGTTGTGGCACTGGTTGGCGACAGCCTGCTAGAGGTAAGGAGGTAGAAGGTGTATCAAGTAAAGTCAAGTGAACTCGGTTCAGGTGAATGCAGGATGTTGAGGAATCTGGCTGCCTGGGAAAAACCCAAAGTTGCAGTCATGGCTGGGAGGCTGAGTTTGCTCTGGCCAGATGCTGCAGGGAGAAAAGTCTGTGAGAGCGGAAGTGTTGATGTTCCTGCCCCAGAGGGCTGTGAGCTGCTCTCTGTATACAAGCTCATCCTTGATGATGATCCCTGAGGCAGTTGCATTTTTTACACACTGAGATGACGAGGCAATCACCTTATTTGTTAGATGTTAAAGACTTTGATATGTGACCTTACCAAGCAAAACATGACAACAATCAAAACACCAAAGTTCGTCAAAAAAACATCAAAAGCAACTGGACAAATTGTATTATTTTTTAATAAGCACTGAAAACTATTATTTTTCCACATTTTGTCTCTTTTCCCATTTTATGTATCTTTTGTCATTTTATTTTTACTGTACATACATGGTTTTCTTTTGTCAAACTAAATCTACACTCACAAACCGGTTATCTCCTCCCCTCACAAATCACTGACGCACCACACCCAAACATACATTTCTCCACTATATCCATCCCCGTCTTGTGCTTATGCCTCAGCCTCTGAATCTTTTGTAATATAATGCTGTCATTGTATGTACATTATATAATGCATATGTTTTATCACCTCTAATGTTTTTTTTGCTGTTTCAAAATCATGACAACATACGTATGTCTTAGAATACTTAGGGCTGTTAATTGGCTTTCAATGCATCGCAATGGTGATTTTGTTATTTTGAAGCAAGGAAGTGTCGATGTTGTTTTGTCTCCTCATGTTCTCTGCCGAATTCATTCATTTGTATATTTGTTGTGTATTCTCTGTGCAGCCCTTCTGGCCCATGGGGACGGGTTGTGCCAGAGGCTTCCTTGCTGCCTTTGACACGGCCTGGATGGTGAGGAGCTGGGCTCAGGGTCGAACAGTTCAGGAAGTGCTGGCAGAGAGGTACACACACCACACACTCGTGCACACCGAGAAATGTGTTTGCACATTTACGTCTTTTAATAAGTGTGTTTGGACACTCACAGTCTGAATGTGCAGTGTGCATATTTGTAAATTCAAAAATAAACTTTGTCATGGTAAAGTGATAAATAACTCTTTGTATATTTCTCTATATGTGTGTGTTTCTCTAGGGAGAGTATTTACAGGCTACTTCCACAGACAACACCTGAAAACATTACCAAAAACTTTGACCAGTACACCATAGACCCTGGGACAAGATACCCTAACCTCAACTCCTCTTGTGTCAGGCCACACCAGGTGACCAGCAGGCTCCATTATTAACAAATACACCCAAATTCCTAAGTATCTTGATTATAATAATTTTGCCTATTCTTTCTGTTGCAGGTGCGTCACTTGTACATCAGTGGAGAGCTGAATACCTGCTCTCTGGAGCGTGCTGCTACCATACGCCGGCCTGTCAATCTCAGCAGACGTGGTATGACTAACAGGAATTGGCAGATTCTTGTGTCGTTGTTTTTATAAGTGATTCTGCAGTTCAAAGTGTGCCTGCTGCTGACTCATCTTCAGAGGATTTTGAGCAGTAATCACACTGATTGAAAAGAGTTTTTCTTTCTTCTGTCAGTTTGAAAGGCTCCTTATCTCCCATTGTTAGGGAGTAAGGCACAATCTTAGGTTTGTTTTAGCATGTGGGTTCACTGGGAGAACGAAGCTTTGACAGTAGAGCCGCCAGATTGTGAAAAGAACGGTCAAACAATCATATCTCTTTCTCCCAGTTTATAACTTTATGTTCCTGTTTAAAATGTATTTGTACTCTATAATCGGTTTGAGTGTGAATGTATGCTGATAAAATGGAAGTGAAAAAGAAAACATTCCTCCTCGTAAGATTATTTAATTATAGCGCTGCAGAGTTCTAAAAGGGATTATATAAAGACTGTGATCTGACAGCAAAGATAGAAGCTCTCCATGCTGAACTGAGCTGTATGTTCATCTTAAGTAACCTGACTCATTCACCGAAGGCATTGAAGAAGTACATGTCAGGACAAAGACGAGAAAGATGTGTACATACCTCGGCACCACTCCTTGAGAGTCTGACGTGATCCTGTTTATTATCATGCCATGTATCAAGTCTGTGACATCTCTTCAGGCTGAACTTCCTGAGGGTGTAATTATTTGAGGAATGCATTGTTTTACTGAAAAATACGATGTTTCTTTTCCAGAGTCAGAGATCAGACCAGCGAGGCTTCTCACCTGGTGCCAGAAACAGACCGAGGGCTACAGGAATGTGGTGATCACAGACTTGACGACTTCTTGGAAAAGTGGCATCGCCCTCTGTGCCCTCATCCACAGATTCAAACCCCAGCTGATGTACGTAACAAACATACAGATAATACCAGTACAAGCCTGTGACAAAACTCTAACATCTTATCTCTTTACAGTATTTGATTCATACATACATTCACACCAACAAACCAGTATTTATTGTCTGACAACTAGTTCTGATGAGATACGTTTCTTGTGAGTGTGTTAAATATTCAAGGCATTAGAGTGACACTTTAATCTATGTGTGCTTTCTGCTGTGCTCTCTACCCCTTCCCTCTAAAACACTTGACCTTTTTTAAGAGTGCTGATTGATGTGTGAAATACTCCATACATAGCTGTCCTCCTAGCTGTATGTAAATCTAGCTGTCAGTAAAGGAAAATGCAAGGAAAAATGAGGAATTAAGCCATGTACATTTCACACATTTTATCAAGTGAAATAAATACTGGGTAGATATTAAATGCAATAAGTTTCCTTTTCCATCTCCGCAGTGGAGAAAACAACTCTTGCAGGACTATGGTACCTACTTATAGGACAAAATCCGCCTCGTAAAACAGAAACTGTACCTTAGTTTTCCACCTTTTAAGGGATAGATAGCCTGACACAGCATGGGATTATTCAGTTCAACTGTAGATTAGTACATTTACAAATCTAATTATATCCTCTCACTCTTTAATTACTGCCTTCATACCTCGCCAAAGCCACTACAATTTCATGCGGTCCTGTAAGTTTCCAGGAACCACTGGCATTTTTCCCCTTCCCTCCTCCATATGCATGCCTGTCAGCAGAGCTGGGAGCAGGTTTGTAGAGGAGTAAGAAAGGAAGACAGAGTGGGCCTCTGTACTTACAGAATAGCACCAAAGTTTGTGTGTGCCGCTGCTAGGTTACAGCTCTCCTCTTTACATTATTTCTGAAGGTGTCTGCACACTGTCAGTGAAGGTGAAGACGTCAGAGCCGGGCTTTTTTCTCCCATTAGAAGTAATTTGCTGCCATTTTCTCCAGCAGTTTGAGAAACAAGCGCCTCTGCAGGATTGGAAATTGATAGAGTAAGATTAGCGTCTGTGTAAGTCATTCCATTGTGATTATGTTAACTGTTTTCATATCAGCGTGTGTATTATCTCACACTCTGCTCATTGTCAGTCACCTGACACCTCCATGTAGGTATGAAAGTCAAGAAATAATCCTTTCAAGAGTCTCAATTACAAACCTTACTGTTACATTCCTGTACCGCTATTCAGCGAATCCTAAATAGTTCTGTTTCGATATGTTAAAAGAAAGTCTTTTTACATTACACTTTTTCAGAGTGATCAGGGGAAAAGTAAAAAACAGAAAAAAACAGACTGTAACTCAAAATGCTGACACAGTAACTGTATGTTTTCCCCAGCTGCTTTTGCTGTGACCTGCATCTATTTTTATTACCTTCCTCTTACTTGAGCCACCATTACTGTCTTTTTCCATCAGAGATTTTGACTCTATAAATGAAGAGGACCATGCTGGAAACCTCCAGCTGGCTTTTGACATCAGTGAGCGTGAGTTTGGGATCCGATTGTTCACATCTGTGAAGGAGCTGAGTGACGATCAGGAGCTGGATAAGACCAGGATGATCACCTACCTGTCCAAGTTCTATGAGCTCTTCCGTGGAACACCTCTACCGCCCTCAGGTAGTCTACCATACTCTACTATCCTGTACTCTATTGTGGTATACTCAATTCTACTCTTCCTTATTTTACTCTTTTCTACTGCTTTATTATTCTGTTCTATTCAATTCCACTGTTCTGTACCTGAGTGCACTCTGCACTCTCTATCTATAGTCTTTATTTTAGGAGATACAACATAGGGCTGCAACTAATGATTATTTTCATTATCATTTCTCCCTCGTCTCTACGTCACCACATGAACGCTAAGCTGTATACGCCAGATATAGCAGCAAACAGGAAGATCCTGCTCTCTGTGCTTTCACAAGCAGACAAGGACTGCCTCTTTATGGAGGTGTCTGTCCATTGTTTTACTGCATGAATGGCAGGAGGAGAATATATCCCTTACAGCAGCTTTAATCTATTAAATACATTTTTTTTAATTCGCCAGAGCCCAAAGTGATGCCTTTAATTTGCTCCTTTTGTCCAACCAACAAGACTCTTCATTTACTTTCTTAAATGGGAAAATAGAAGCAACAACTTCTATGTTTAAGAACCCGGAACCACATTTTTGCTTGAAAAATGAAAAACAATTCATGATTGTCAAAATAGTAGGTGATGATTAATTTTAATAATTTTTCAACCAATAGATTAAGTGTTGCAGCTCTAATACAGCTCAACTCTTCTACTGCATACTGCACTCTGCTCTATTAGAGTCAGCTCTACTGGACTGGCCTTTACCATGCTCAACTGTATTCTTCTCTACAGTACTCGAGTAGTCAAGTACTTGGGTCTGTTTTGTTAGTTATAGACACTTATGTCTGTTGTTAAGATACTGTTTTCATCCTCTTCTTTGTTTCTGGTCCTCATCTTCTACTTTTTTCGTTGTATAACTCAAATATGTAGAAGCAGCAACAAAAAGCAGAAATTCCAGTGAAAATAAATGGTATTGAATTGCATTTGGTTTCCTGTTAAAAATTGGTGTGCATCACTATTAGTAAGGATAAAGTGTCATGAGAGGAAAAGTGTTTTAGGGCTGAGGATTGCAATCGATTGCAAATCGAAATTCTTGACAACGTGAAGACAGCTGCCAGTCTCTATGGAAGGGACTACTTAATGCTTACATCTGCTATGTGGTTTCATTTAACCTCAGCTTAACCCCTACCTTCCCCTGACATGCAGCTGAGGGATTCAGAAAGCCTTTACTTTTTAAGTGGAACATTTTTCTACACAGATACAGTAACTCTCGTTTTTCCATATCACTCTCAGAACTTTCCCAATCTATACAGTCATTATTCATTAATGTCATCTGACATTTATGGCTGTGCACTGTGGAAACAATAAAAAGTGTAATGCAGGCATGTTTTTTTACTGCAGGTTCCAGAGGAGTGGATGAAAACAATGAAGATTATCCATCTAAAGAAGTCAGGAGTAACAATAATGTGCTCAATCATGCACTGCCCAGGAAAAGGGTACCAAAGGTAACTCACTGAAATGTTTGCTGAAATGTTTGCATTGGATCTGATGCATCTTGTAATCAATTTAAAGTGAAACTCTCGCCAAAATGCAACCTAGGGTCTTTTTGTGAATGTACCCGAGTAAACGCTTGTTTAAAAGCATAATTACGACGAAAGCGGCACTTTTAAGATTTACCGAATTTTCGTTTTCGGGTCAAAATCATTTTCAATGGGAGTGCTAGGGGCAAATACTATGTTAGCATCAAAATCGCTATTTTTAAAACACTAAGAAGGCTCGACACAACATGAAACTATGCTCGTTGTATCACCAGGGTCTCTACACATGAACTCGAGCATTGAGAACATTATTTGTGTACACAGAGTTTACTAAGTTTTTGACCAACTCACGTTAGCAGCTGCTTGTTCCGCTTGCCGGCGTCCTGCCAGTCAAGAAGTATCGATCTCAGAATGCAATGTAACATGGATGAGAATTAAGGTGGAACGCTACTGTCTTCCGGCAACAACTATCCACGCGATATCTCATGTGACTTTCCGGCTTTTGATTTTAGTATTGTTTCTTATAGGAGGCTCCTTTTTCAACTTCAAGGTCAATATTTTTTGACAAAACAACAAATTATCCATGCATTTATATGGAACTAAGCTTTAGGAGTGTTCCACCTTAACTCTCGTCCATGTTACATTGCATTCTGAGATCAATACTTCTCGACGGCAGCGAGCGGAACAAGCAGCTGCTAACGTGAGTTGTTCAAAAACTTTCTTTTTAGTAAACTCTGTGTACACAAACAATGTTCTCAATGCTCGTGTTCATGTGTAGAGACCCTGGTGATACTACGAGCAAAGTTTCATGTTGTGTCGAGCCTTCTTAGTGTTTTAAAAATAGCGATTTTGATGCTATCATTATTTCGACCATATGTCTTACACTCATACCTACAAATCAATTATGGATGGATAATGAAAAAGGCTGACCAATTAAAGTCTTTTGCAGGCTTTCACATCGCCATTATTTTTGCTATTTTACAAACACTATATGCTGTATGCTCATTTACTGCATAAAATCTGTACAAAATAAAAGTAATGAACTGGTATTTCGTTACCAATTTACCACCCACAGTTCCCGGTATGGAAGACCAGCCAAACCCTGAAGTGGGAGGGAGTGTGGAGAGAGCTGGGCTGTCTGGCTCGCACTGCCTCGTTTGCTGTCCGGGAGGAGAGCGGTCATTCACTCAAGTCCTCACTTTCGGTATTTGTCTCCTATTTTACATTGAGGACTTTACTTTATTTGAAATAGCTGTTGATAAAAGATTTTTGCACAAGTTACAATAACTAGTAACAAGTTATAAGTGAAAACTGTATAAACAAGTTTTCAACAGTAGTTGTGTGAATTGTGCTTTTTTGTTTTACAGCATTCTATGGTCATTGACACCAGAAACTCATCCATCCTTCCCAAGAAAGGTGGCCTGTTGAAGATCCATCAGGTTTGTTTTTTGACACTTTTGCAAATGCTATATGACTGAACTTGGAAACCAATTTGATGTTTTGTGTTGTGGTTGTGTAGGAACTTGCTGGTTACACTGGGGGAGATGCCAGTTTCCTGAAGGAAGACTTTGAGATCCAGCTCAACAAAACACTCTTCTGGGATTCAGTGAGATTCCACCTTTTTCGTTTCAGCATTTTGGCAAATTATATCATTTATGGGCATTAAATGTCATTCAACTTTAAGCAGTTTTCACTGGGCCAAAGTAGAAAATAGAGGATAAAGGAGTATTGGATTATTTTCTGGGTTTAGATTATTTTTGTACAACAATTGAGTGTGAAGTAAGTCATTCAAGCGGTATACCCAGACTTGTGTGTGAGCATGGTCTGTGAGAAAACAAATTACCTGGATTAAAACAGATTAATCTCTATTAATCTTGGTGTAGTCCTTTTTAAGACAGGCATATATTTTTATGTTAAAGAAAAATAACTTGACATTTGGCTAGTTTGTTATTTCTGTTAAATTATTAGACTTTCCCTTCCAGGTCCTTTCTGCCTCATTGTGGGGTGGTTTGCTCCTGCCCATTGGTGACAAACCAACAAGCATAGCAGACAGGTACAGAAATACAGTACACCACCCTATTACCATTACCACAATACCAGAGGTTTTCAGAAGTCAGACATTATGGGTCCCCGTCAGACAAAATTAAGCTTTAGCTGCATTTTTTTGGCCTATATTTGTTAAATCTTGTACACAAATTGGCACCACTAAAAGTATGCTAAATTAGCTATTAGCAGTTCCTGTTTACAGTATACCCATGGATGTCAAGACAACTGTCACTGTGTTGTTTTGATACTGAAGAAAATGTTTGTCAAGTCCAATGACTATAAAGGGCCTCTTTCTTTCTATGATTTCAAAGTGGATTTATTGTGATGGACGTTGTATTATATCCTTGGAAAGTGTAATCAAAAATAGGTGAATCAATTTACACAAACAAACAACTAAATTAATTCAAAAACTAATTAAAACAACAAAATGAACTGTAGGGTTATTTAATTGATTAATAGACAGCTTATGATTGTATTGTGTATTTTATGATTTGTGTGTCTTTTGTTTCCTCAAAGGTTCTATCTTGGTGGCCCCACCAGTATTAGGGGATTCAGTATGTACAGTATGGGCCCACAGAGTGAAGGTGAGACATTAACTTGGCTGAGCTGCTTGGTAACCACACTGAAGTTTAATGGCTAATTGTAAGGTTCTGTGCTGGTATTACTGGTATGGCAGGCGACTACCTGGGAGGAGAGGGCTACTGGGCTGGAGGCCTCCACCTCTACACTCCTCTACCCTTCAGACCAGGCAGGGGGGGCTTTGGAGACCTCTTCAGAACACACTTCTTCCTCAATGCAGGAAACCTTTGTAACCTCAACTATGGTGAGTAGTTTTGAAACAGACCACAAATGTAAAGACCATTAGAGGTTCATGTTTTATAGACCAGACCTTGACATTTATGACATAATTATTTTTGTTATAATAGGGTGACTTTCAGTTTTCTAGTTCAGGCTTGGAGCAAGGTGTTCTGGTGAAGCAGATGCCCTTGACTTCTGTCTGGCTGAGGTTGATGTTTGTTTTCAGGTCAGGGCCCACAAGCACATTTGAAGAAACTGGCAGAATGCATCCGTTGGTCATATGGACTGGGCATTGTGCTGCGTTTAGGGAACATTGCCAGGCTCGAGCTGAACTATTGCATTCCCATGGGAGTCCAGAGTGGAGACAGGTAGGCTGGTTAGGTCAGCTTGGGTTATGTAAGATGATTTTGAATGTCACTTATTGGAGACACACTAGGTAAAATTGATGTCTAATGGCTTGCACTTTAGTTAAAAAAAGACCACATCAAAGATCACATTAAAACTGCCTATATACAAGAGCCTTTTTATCACATGCCTTGTAACTCACACATTTGTCTACATGTGAAATATATTGCTTTGATATCCATTTTGTCCAATTTCCTCCGGTCTTTGCAGGATATGTGACGGAGTCCAGTTTGGAGCAGGAATCAGATTCCTATGAAACCACATGTCTTGGATCTAGAGCTTCCTTGTGTTTCAGCATTGTATGTCAGAAACCTAAATGTGGGGTGATCGATTTTCGAGTGTTTAAATGTTGAAACTCATTCCCCTGTTGTTGGTGTTTGGCGACCTATGAATGAGACTCAACAGTCAACCATCTTCACCACAATGGCTCACCCCACCCCAAGTAAAATTGCTTGTACAGAATTGTTGTTGCAACTAATTAGTTCAATAAAAGTGTTTGCACTGACTTTCTGTTTTGACTTATCTATTCTTGTCCTATGAAATCATTACAAACATGTGTGTGTATGTAAATATTCTGTCACTATAAATATATCGGCCAATAACTGCATTATTTTACTCCCTTTTATCAGTATCGGTATTGGCCCCAATAATCCAGTATCGCTCAAATTGTAGCTTCCTAAAAAGATAAATGTAACAAACACATTTTAGATTATATCATAGGCATGTGTCAGATTAACCTGACCATTATTAAAAATATATACATACAAGCATATGGGAGCACCATAACATACAAAGAATAGATAATTTAAATAAAGTCCAAAAATAAAATAAAATGTAGTGAAGCCAAATAAAGAGAGTTGTGTCAATAGTTGCACGTCACTTGAACATACCGGCATCACGAGTGATTTTACTGCGCATCACTTCAGCGCATACTCGCGGTCACATGTGTGGTAAATCCTCAGGCGGTTGGTTAAACGTGCCCATGCGCTGTACTCATTGTTCCGTAGCATTTTAGCCAGCACACCAGTGATTGCGGGAAGACAGACTGTGGGGGGTATTCATTCACGGGCTTCTCGAAATTTCATCTCCCCGTCCCCTTTCCGAAAATCGTATTTTCCGATAGTACGGCGTTGTTTGTGTTGTAGTCGTTTGAAACGACACAAAAGTCATCCGAGAGGGGTTTTCGTCTGCATTTTTATCGGCGGTCTTATCTGTGAGCGACAGGCACCCGGACGCACGCTGATGGCGGTCACTATCGAGGATCTGTATCGTAACTACGGGCTCCTTGCTGATGCCAGTAAGGACAACATCAGCCAGGTAAATAAAGGCATATGCGTTCATTTTTAAACACTGATTAAGCGACAGTTTTTTTTGCTGTACCGTTGTGTCTTATTTAACTTCCACTGTTGTTAACTTTGTTGACATAACATTGTTGTGTGCGTGCTATGCTAGGCTAACTGTAGCTAGCGAACGTAACGTTAGCATAGTGACCGCGGTAATGTTAATGGCCTCGCCATAGTGACCCTAACGATAGGCGGTACTCGCTCGAGGTTCATCATTTTTAAGTCAACCAGACGCTCATATTGAATTTGTTTTATTAGCGAACCCATTTTCATTCATTTTGAAATAGGGCAACTCGTTTTAGCCATGGCTGTTGACTCTAATTCACTGCAATACTTCTCTTTCAATGTTTTTTTTTTTCTTGAAGTTGATGATAAATATGAGCATGTTATCTAGGTGTTAGGAACATTTGCTAAATTCATCTCAAAGCTGAGTTTAATTTAGCGAAACAAAAGACACATTGACGTTTACAGGGTATTGAACTGGCAGGTTTAATCCAGGTCTGTTAAATTGATGTGCTTTTATAATAAAAAGGGACACCTTCTATTTGTAAGTGACATGAGTTTGAAACCACACAGTCCTCGTGCGTATCAGAAAGTCATAGGATTGTTTCCCACTATTATTTGAGATTTATTGATCGCACTTACGTCGGAATCGAGATATAAAAAGTTTTTTTTTTTTTTTTTAAACAATGCAACAGCGCCTTAGATTTCCTGACCGTAAGCCTGTAGTAGAAAATAATTGCCTACAATGCAACTTCATTCGAGTTTTGTTATAATACCGTGTCTTTCAAACTTAACAACCCCAGTTAGTAATGGGATTTTCTGTTATTGATTCCCAGACTCCCAGTTGAGCCTGAATAATCTTGACACCACCAGCATTTCCTTTGCATATTAGAAAGCTTCTTTTCAGTCTTAAACCCACATCTTATAATATTTTTAGGTTTTGCGTGAATCAAAATGTGATGCTAGAGTTGTATGTTTTGCCCATGTTTACTCATGTATTGTCTAATATTTTATAGCACAAAGATGCCTACCAGGTCATCTTAAATGGCGTGAAGGGTGGCCCGAAGGAAAAGCGCCTGGCAGCGCAGTTTATCCCGAAGTTCTTCAGCAGCTTCCCAGAAATGGCCGATGCAGCAATTAATGCTCAGCTTGATCTTTGTGAAGATGAGGATGTGTCAGTGAGTATTAAAGAACAGAGGGTTCTGTCTAATAGATCCAATGGTAGTTGGAGTTTGTCTTGATCTTTAAATTCACTATGTTTAAAAAATAGCTTGTGTGTTCCTTGGTTGATGTGGACCTTCTTCCAGTGATTGTATGGATTTACAGTTAGTCATTTTTATCCCATCATAACAACCCACTCATGTAAATGTGTACTTGTCTTCGTCCAGATTCGGCGGCAGGCCATCAAAGAGCTCCCACGGTTTGCAACTGGTGAGAACATCCTCAGAGTTGCAGATATTCTCACCCAGCTCCTTCAAACAGGTATTGGATGCTTCAAATTACACACTTGGCAGATGTAATTATCCTATTGGGGTATTTTTATTGTTTTTTCCAAACTACCTAACAGACTGGTGTGGTTTAAACCTATTGATACATTTATGTTGTGTAATTGTTTGGGTTTCTTGAAAATCAGATTTACCTGTCATTCTAAACAGCACTTTGGTCCCTGATTTTGTAAAAATGTGTATTCTCAAGAATGACAACTGAAGAGTCTGTCAATGTTGCAATTTCAGATGACACAGCAGAGTTCAACCAAGTGAATGCAGCACTTGTTTCCATCTTCAAGATCGATGCCAGGGGTGCGTATTGTTTGCTCCATTTTGGAGCCAAATGATGCCTTTGCGTGCTTGATGCAGGACACTTAAGATGTGTTCTTAATCTCCCTCCTTATGATATGTATGAGTGAGATTTCATTCTACTTGCTGAGAATGACCCATGTTGTCTTATTGCAACTATATGTCCACAGGAAATTCTGTGTGAACTGCCCTTTTATGAATATTGCATTCCACGATTGCAGCTAGTAGATCTAAAGTAGTATGTTTAATGTAAAAAATAAGTGCCCCTTATATTGAGGAGTTGGACCAGAACATGATGTTATACTCTGTTTCAGCCTACTAAATTGGATGTATTGATTATACTTTTTAGTAAACATGAGGCATCAATTGGTCTGCTTGCTGTGTTTTTCATGATCATTGCAACCCTCATTCAAATAACGGTTGTCATCCCATTTGTAATCCTTGACTTGCATTGACACATTGTTTAGGTACTCTTGGAGGCCTCTTCTCTCAGATCCTGCAAGGTGAGGACATTGTGAGAGAAAGGGCTATCAAGTTTCTGTCAGCCAAACTGAAGACCCTTCCAGAGGATGTCATGACAAAGGAGGTGGAGGACTACGTCTTTGCAGAGACAAAGAAGGTTCGAACTTGTAGAATTGATTTATTATCTTTATATAAAAATCGGGATATGTGAATACTTCTCCTGGCCAAAACGAATTGTTTTAGCTATGGCTGGTAATTTAGCTGACTTCTACAGGTAGATGTAGGCTAACACGTATACTTTCTGTTCCAAACCTGCGTTTGTTTTCTAAAGAAGTTAAACTGATTTGTGAAGTTGTTACCACATCAGCTACTCTGCCCCCCCCCCAGTATAACAGCTCTGATTTGAAGGCAATGAGTTTAATTCCAGGTTAAAGTTGGAGATGAGCTTTTACCTTTTGCATTACTTGGCTTATACTTTGTCAGATGTAGTTCAAACATTGTACATTCTGTGAATGTTAGGCTGTGTAAAAAACGTACTCGTTGTTTTTAAGCGTATCATTCTCTTCCCGGTTGCCTCCTTAGGTGCTGGAGGATGTGACTGGAGAGGAGTTTGTGCTGTTGATGCGTTTAGTTTCTGGCCTGCGGGTGCTGCAGACCGTGAATGGGCGGCAGCAGCTGGTGGAGCTGGTGGTGGAGCAGGCTTTCCTGGAGCAGGCCCTCAACCCAGCTGACCCAGACACTGTTGACCGCCTGTTGCAGTGCACCCGCCAGGCCTTGCCCCTGTTCTCTGTGAGTACAACCAATGCACCTCTACATCAACCAAGTTCACTGATCAGTAATGTTTTAAGATAGAACAGAAACCACTGTTGTGCTGGACTACAAGTTATATTTTGGTTTACGTTTGCATCCCTCTTTTATTTATTTATTTATTTATTTGTTTAGTAGAAGATGGCGTGCAAAATTATTTTAATAATAAGAACTGAACATTGGTAAGCACTTCAGCAGCCAAACTAGTGAATGCTTCATAATCAGGAATTTCAGTAAAGTTCTCTCACCATGAAAGTCTAAAGGTGCATCTTTGAATTTGATGTAAACATTTTCAGTTTACTATTACACAAGATAAAGAAAAGCAGAAAATCATCATATTTGAAAAGCTTGAACCAAAAAATGTTTTGCATATTTGCATGAACGACAACAACATAAATGTTTAATTGAATATTAAATCAACTAATGGAGAAATCTTTGCACACAGTGCTTTTTGTTTGTCTGTAGGCCTACCTTATGACATGTAATCATCGTTTACTGTAATTAAAAAGTGTGAATCAATCATACTTTCTCTCCCATCTCGTAGAAAAATGTCCATTCCACACGTTTTGTAACCTACTTCTGTGAACACGTCCTGCCCAACCTCAGCACCCTGACAAGTCCTGTGGCTGAGCTGGACATTCAGTTGGAGGTGAGTTCTACTTTCACTGTCTAATGAGAAATGAGGACTTTCTTGCTTTTTATTTATTGATCACACTTGTACAAACTCTTTTGTCCAGCGGGGCTATTTTAACCATAGTGCTGCTGTGTCTTGAGAATTTCTGGACCAGCAGATGTGGTTGTTTTTATTTAGTACTGTTGTCAAACATTTGAAGTTTGACTTGTGATGGCTCTTGGTCCTTGAGCAGGTTTAAAAGACCACGTTTTTTTATATCTTTATTAATGATAATCAGTCACCATTATCATAACCTTGTGGTTGCAACTTTTGCATGGTGTCCAGTTCTAGGTAAATCTACATTTTGAAAAAAGAATAAACATTAGACTACAGAATGGGGCACAACACTTCCAGAACCAGCGACTCCTCCAACTTTGCAACCCTGTAGCCCATTTATTCAGTCTGAATCAGCACTTGAGAGGCCCGATGAATATGGCCACTGGTGTGAGGTCGATATACCTAATGTCTGACATTTGGTGAGCGGTTGTAGTAGTAAACAAAGTCAGCGTGGCAGCCACCTGTCAGAGGTGTCAGCCAACTGCATGTTGTTAATGGGTCATTAGTCTGCCCCACGCAACACTGTTTCTCATTAGCAATGCACATTACACTGTGTGAGGGGCTCTGCTAAAGCTGTGTGTGTATTTGTGTGTGAGTAGGTGCTGAAGCTGCTGGCTGAGATGAGTCCGTTCTGTGGAGACATGGACAAGCTGGAGCCCAACCTCAACATGCTGTTTACCAAGCTGCTGGTGAGAACGGATTGTCCTGTTGTCGTTGTTGGACATGGAGGAATACAAATGCGCTTAATAATCAAAATATACGTTGGCTGTTTTCCAACTGGCTCCATTTTCAGATATTGTGCTTCCTTAGTGTTTCCTTGCTTCACAGTCATATTGTTGGACACATACATGCTAGATGCTGGTCCTCTCTGTCAGCTTTTTACCCTGGACCTCAGCCAGCTGAGGATTCACTTTCTAGCCTAGAATACGTAGTCCGATTGTCCCAGTTGTTCTTGGTATTTTTAACCAACAACCTTCCCTTTTAGCACCTTCATATTTACAGCTAATCCTGTCAAGAGTTCTAATACTCAAAGTACAGGAGAAAAGAGGTTATAGTAATCAGCTCAGGTTTAATTAAAGTAACAATCTATAATTCACTTATTGATAAGATATTTTGGTGCAGACTCAATGTTTAAAATAAATACTGGGAGACTAAAACTCTATTCTGGATATCCTTTTATTCCAGTAAACTCTCAATTTCCCAGCTGTTTGACACTTAAGTAGGGGAAACAAAAAGGTTTGAGTGATGGGTTTGAATGTTTTTTATGTTTGTATAGGAGTTCATGCCGCTGCCACCAGAAGAAGTGGAGAATGGGGAGGACTCTGCAAATGAGGAACCCAAACTGCAGTTCAGCTACGTGGAGTGTCTCCTCTTCAGCTTCCACCAGCTGGGCAAGAAGCTGCCAGACTTCCTCATCGACAAAGTGGACGCTGAGCAACTCAAAGACTTCAAGATCAGGTGAGAGAATGGTACAAGAAAATGTCTCTTGGAGTGCAGGTAGTTAAATTAATGATGAAAATTAAGTGTGATTTTGAACATGTAGGGTTTGTTTGAAGGTTTTGCTTAATTTACAGAAACATTTTCTTTGGTCATTTTATCCCAAAACACCTTTCCTGTGGAACTGAATGTGCTCTGTCTTACAGGTTACAGTATTTTGCCAGGGGCCTGCAGGTTTACATCAGACAACTGCGAGTAGCACTGCAAGGCAAGACGGGAGATGCTCTTAAGACAGAAGAGGTAACAAATACTGTCAATTTAAGTTGGACCTTCATGCATAAGCATAGTAAGTTGCTTTGTGTTCTTTTCTGCTGTCAAATATCTCAAATATACTAACTTGTCTTTTGTCTGTAATCAGAACAAGATCAAAGTGGTTGCTCTCAAGATAACAAACAACATCAACGTCCTCATCAAGGTAGGGGGGTTTGTCATTGACACTGAGTGACCAGAAAATTAAGAACACCTGTAAGGAAGTGTTGCAACACAACACAATAAACCTGTATTAATTATAACCCCAGCGTTCAAACTTAAAAAAAATTGTAAAATGTAAATAAAAACAGGATGCAATTATTTGTAAATGAACTGTTTTATGAAGTGTTCCTTGAACCATGTAATCGTATCCCTTATACAACCATGTGTTGAACCCTGGCTCATCCTTGCTTGTTAATGACTGAGCCTTTGAGGATGCCCCTTTCATACCCAATCATGATACTCTCACCTGTTACCAATGAACCCGTTCACCTGTGAAATGTTCCGAACAGGTGTTTATGGAGCATTCTCAGGTTTCCCAAACTTTTGTTGCTCCTGTACCAGCTTGTTTTGAAAATGTGTTGCTGACATCATATTCTGAATAAGAGTATACATATTTTAAAAAATCAGTCCCCCAAATTTTTGCTGCACACATCTTTACATTTTCAGTTTATATCCAGACTTCTGCTCAAATTGTGTACAGAATTGTTTATGTGACAGGCTACAAAATATCCCCCACATCATTTATTCTTGTTCAAGTGAAGCAGAAACACCTGACTATAAATATAAACTCTGTTTGTAATAGAGACATTTTTTAAAATGTATTTCTACAATCTTTATTTTCAATCCAGGATCTCTTCCACAATCCCCCGTCATTCAAGAGCACAGTAACTCTGTCCTGGAAACCTGTCCAGAAGACTGAGGCAGTAGCGTAAGTCTGCTCCCACTTCTCATCACCAGTGCTGACTGTCAGAGGTGATGGAAACCCCTTTCATGTTCTTTCTTTATGTTTTTAGGCCTAAGCGCCCATCAGGTGAAGAGATGGGCTCCAGTGGAAGCACAAAAAAACAGATCTCTCCTCAATCCCGGAGGGACGCACGGCAAATCTATAATCCCCCCAGCGGCAAGTACAGCGCCACCATTGGCAATTTTAACTATGGTGAGGAGCACTCGGTGGCATTTTTTTCTTTCCGTCCATTTTTATAAACACTGTTGTGTAGCATCTACACCTGTAATTTATTTCATACCAAACTTTTGTTTGTTAGAGTCATTCATAGCTAAAATCACTGTTTCCTAATCACGAGTGTGTTTTAAGGACTTTGATTTGGCACAAAATTCAAGGGAAACCTTCACTGTCTGTGGAAGTAAAGACATTTGAAATGTAAGTGTAAAGGTAGCTCTGGACAGTTTGAACCCTCATCCTTGGAGGACAGCAGCCGTAGTCAGCTCTGATTCAAAATACACCTGCAGCATAATCCACATCTCCATAATGATATGATTGATAAGATTATCTCTTTCCCTATAAATGTCCACATGTGTTGCTGCAAGGTACGCTTCAGAGCCATAAGATGATAATGATGATTGTGTGACAAGAAAATTGTATTTAAAGGTAAAGTTAACCCAAACATTTAAATTCAGTCAAGGAAAGTCAGGTGAAGTGGTGTTGTAGTCCACTAAGCATTTCTGGAGTTTCACAGCAAAACTGTTGCAAACTGAATTAGATGGGGACTTGTTTTAAAATGTAAAAAACAAAATGGCTCCATACGGCTAAACCAGCATAATCCAAGTCTCAGCCTTGATATACCAAATTGATTTGAAAAGAATTTACAACCTCCACACTTCTAGCTCAGTAGCCACAGTGAAGATTTTGACTTATGAAAGCATGTCAACAAAATCTTTTCAAATCCATTTTGGATCTCTCGGCTTGAAATAACGTTGGCCAAGCTGTGTGGAGCCATATAATATTGTCTCTGTTGTTTGTTTTTGTTGTGTTTTAACATTTTTACACAAGTTCTCATCTACTTGTATTTAGAATACTACTAATACTCGCAAAATGTTTTGTGGACATTGCAACTCAATTAGGGGTGTAATGATACACAAAAATCATGGTTCGATACGTACCTCGGTTCATTTTCGGTACAGTATGGGAACAAAATGCAAAACATAAATTTGCTTGTGTATTCAGAACTTTTGTAAACCAACAATTTGTTGTAACATACAAAATACTGTTGTAAAGTGCTGCCTGGTAATAAGTTAAAGTATTCTCAAATAAGCTTTCCAATGAGTAAAATATTCTCAAACAAAAACTATATGAAGTATTATAAAAATTAATTCCTCACAGCTTAACAGCTTTTAACAAAACGTTTCCACAACTAAACACAGGGTTCCAGCATGTAGCCCTGTTCAGTTTTACTCAACCTTCATATTTTTTACCAGAAAGATTAACTTGTCCACATTGACTCAGTTATTGTAAGTACAGGATTTCATTACGAAGATATAAGGACGACAATATATAGCACTTGTCTAACAGTGGTTTGCAGGTTGCAGCCCTGGCATCTCCGTTTGGAATAGTAGTGTTCAAGCCACGTCAAAATGAATATACATTTACATGACTTGGATCGATGAGCAGGGCGATTGGAAAGTTTTCCTGGTTAGCGGACATGGCCGAGGACCCCTCTCTCTCGAGACGGGATTCTCAACCACACCTCCAGCACACCTGGGACCCTCGGCAGTTAAAATGAACACCAGAGTTAAACTGTCACACTGGAAACATGTCTTTCTCTGTTGCAATATTTAACCAGGAAGCCGAAGTGTTCCCAAGCAGGAGACTGTAGCGACACGGGAGAGTGTTCAAGCTCTGGTTTTCTCGCTAGAGTTAGCTATGACGTAAACGGGCTGCACGTGTATTCTGCCGGCGGAAAATAAACACACGCAACTTCCGTTCCAGGAACTCACCCGTGCACAGCCGTGTACCGAACCGAACGTCCTGTACCGAAACGGTTCAATACAA